>LBNU01036904.1:0-58795 GCA_014162995.1 Artemisia annua | reverse complement strand
TATAGGTGGTTTGGCGTATGAAAAACTAGAACTAAATGGGACATCAGGTGGATCAAAATTTGGATCCATGTGATGTGATGCACCCAATGGGTAACCGAGTGTTCCGTCTTGATGAGGTGGAGGAAACTTTTCACTTTTGCTCTTTGCATTTGCATGTGTAATCAACCGCCGTCTCTGCAAAGATAACACATTCTATTAAAAATGAGACGTATATCAATATGTTGGCTTTGTGTTTGTGGCAGGAAAAAAGTTTTAGTTATTACTATTTTTATATCAAAATGTTACAAGAAATACCTATTTCTAATGTAACAATAGCTAAACGGGACAAAACTGAAGGGACACAAAGTCATATTTGTATGTAACAATGGCCAAAAGGGGACAACTGAATAAGTTTGTTGGTGAATAAAAGAATCCATTTTTTTTTCAAGAAATACCTACGTCTAGGATGTTTAGGCAGCTTTAGCTTTCTGCCTAAGGCCCTCTTTAGTTGACTTAGAGCGGGATTGGGTCTAGATTGAAACTTTTAGGGTGGTGTTTTTTCAAACGCGGGGTCATCTCTATTGGTAACCTCTAGCATACTAACTAGATGCAGAAATCTTTACTCAAATCAATAATATATGGTTGATTTGGGTTATGCAAAAAAACTCCGTTGTCATTCTTTATAGAAAAAATTAGACTGCTACCTCCATAGAAATCTTGTAAATCGTAATTAGCACTAGTTATTTACTGTAGATAAAATTCTTGTAATAAAGTAGTAAGCTTATCTTTCGTACATCAATGTTTGCTTGCAACTCAGCATTGGCTTCAGGAGCAGGCATAGCCCTTGCATGTCTTTCACGCGTGCGAGTCTTCTTAGTTCCTTCAGCATGTGTTTTACCAGCAGCTCTTAATCTACCACAAATATACGTCACATTTAAGTTAAAGAACAAGCTAAATAAACTTACTAATTCCTCAAAATGTACTATGACGTGGTTAATGTATTGTGTTACCTTCTAGCTTCTTCATCACGTAATTTGGCATCCATCTCTTTGCTTGGTGCATATTTGGGAAGGCTTGAGGGATCACATGCGTAAGGTTTTGTCATAAAGAACTACAAAACGATACATGATGCATATGAAATGAATCCATGAAACGAATATTGTAATGCTTAAATGAAAAGGATTTCAAGTTTTGATATGGATGCTTACTTCACTTCTTAAAGCAGCTGTAGCAGTTTGACGGTCTGCAGGATCAATTGCAAGAAGGGTATCAATCAATGGCAATGATGATGGTGGGAAATGCTTAAATGTTTCTGCTATACAACGTCTGTATGACTGCTGCGGCTTAAATATGGTTGCATGTGGCAACTTTGACTTTTTCCAATACGCTTCCGAAGGTGAACCACATAACTTAAAAATCTTGTGAAGTTGCTCTACCTGATTTTGCACAAAACCAACTTATAGTGAGTCAGATGTACACAAAAACGTACAATGACTAAAACGAAACAAATGAAAAAAACATTGACAGTAAAGTACCTCCGTACGACCAGGCATTATAGGCTTTCCAGCCAATAACTCGGCTAAAATACAACCTGCACTCCATAAGTCAATACCGACACCATAATCAGTGGCACCAAGAAGAAGCTCGGGTGGTCTATACCATAATGTAACCACACGGCTAGTCATTGGCTGCTTATGATTAGGGTCAAAAAAGGATGCTAAACCAAAATCAGCAATCTTTAAACTCCCCGTATTATCAAGTAAAAGATTTGAACCCTTGATATCTCTATGCAACACATGGCGATTGTGACAATGTTCAAGCCCAGACAAGAGTTGGTTCATGTAACATTTGACCTAAAACATACATAAACGATGTATAAGAAGATCATGCAACTATTTGACTTTTCTCATTAAGGCCACCCCACTATTATAACTACATTATATCGTTTATACTAAATATGATAGAGAAACATGCTGCAAGACCGTTCGATTACTTTTCTTTTACAAAGTATAGAAAGTAACCAACGGTATATTTGTTTTCAAAAAAAGCCAATGTTATCTTCGTCATCCAGAATTCCAGCCTTTTTTTTGGTTGGATTTGGTATAAACAGAAACCACATACATATTCGGGTGATCTATAGAGTAGTCTCAATGGATGCCCTAACATATTACAAAGAAGAAAAGTTAATTGTTACAATTGGGAAAAATATTAACTAACCTGAGGCTCGGTAAACTTGATAGTGGGACTAGCAGCAAGTCCAGCCAAATCATGTTCCATGTACTCGAAAACAAGATACAAACTACAAGACATTCTTGATGTCACCAACCCTTCCAATTTCACAACATTCGGATGATCTAATCGCCGTAATATCAAAATCTCTCTAGCCATAAACTTTACACTCTCAGGCTCCAAATTGTCAAAACGGACCTTCTTTAATGCGACTATTTTCCCTGTCATAGTATCCCTAGCTTTGTACACGTTACTGTATGTGCCTTGCCCAATCTGACCAAAGCATTATAACATATATAGCATTATCAACAAATATCAATCACTTAGGGGGTGTTTGGCATTAGATTTAAAGTGGTTATCTGATTATTGCGTCTTCAAGTGGCATATAATCAGTTTCTAGTGTTTAGGTACTGAATCAGTTTATAGTAGTTGCAACAAAATTAATTCTAAATACTAATTGATTATTCAGTGTTTATGACATCTAACTTTCTTTAAGAGCAAACGGAAATTTTAAAAGAAATCATTAGTTCTCACCTTGTCGATTTTCTCAAAAGTATCAGCCCTGCGAGGAATCCACCCATTGATCGCTTCACCAGCGACAGCAGATAGCCACGCGGGCCATCCAGCAGCCACCTGTTCACCATGGATATTCTTCCCTGGATTACTCGATCTAGGATTTGCCTTTGATCGTCTTCTCTCACCTCTAGGCCTTGTGCCACCCTCTTTATCTCCCTTTTTTACCACCGCATTCTCTACCTCCCCGCCACCACCACCAGCAGCAGCGCCTCCACCACCAGTATCATTGTTTCCACTATCTTTATCTCTATTTTTTTCTACTACAATTTCGGAACTTGGTGGGCCAGAAGACGAAACCTCTTTCCCAAACACACACCCCATTTATCCCAAACTTGATAAACTCTAACCCTCATTTCTCATGACATTCTGAACCAAGTCTGTTCACATGCACATAAACACCCTGAAACATACACCGAGTCAATTATCAGAACAAAAATTTCAAGAAACATCACTTAAATCATACACAATACAGAGTCTATTATAAATACTAATGGGGTCTTAATAATAATAAAAAAACCTAACTTTTTTACACATGGATATAAAAGGATTCCAAGAAACAACAATTAAAGCATACCCGATACCAAATGTCTATCAAATACTAATTGAGTTCTAATAGTAACCATAAAAATCCAAACTTTTTTACGCACTGAATTAAAAACAATACAAAAAGATTTCAAGAAACAAAAAGTAAAGCATACCCGATACAAAATTTATATAAAATCAAAATGGGCTTCGTATAAAAAACAATAAAAATCATAACTTTATTGCAATTCAATACACAAAAGTTACAAGAAACAAGAGTTAAAGCATACCCAATACAAAGTGCTTATCGAACATTAATGGGATATTAACAAAAACTATAAAAATCCAAACTTTTTTACACACTGAATCAAAAACAATACAAAAGGATCAAAAAAACAACAATTAAAGCATACCCAATACAAAACCAAAATACGGCTTTAATAACAATAATAGAAATGCTAACTTTTTTACACACTTAATCATATACAATAAAAAAAGATTTCAAGAAACAATCATTAAAGCATACCCAATACAAAGCATACATCAAATCAAAATGGGCTTCTAATAAAAACAATAAAAATCAAAACTTTAATACATTACAACACATAAAAACTGCAAGAAACAAGAAATAAAGCATACCCAATACAAAGTGCTTATCAAATAATAATGAGGCTCAAATAAAGATAATAAAAACACAAACTTTATTGTACAAAAAAGCAAAGGCAGCAATGATTCATCATCACAGGTTTTTATAGCAGTCAAAACATAAAACAAAAGGGGTTTGTTTGTTTGATTGGAATAAACTTTAATACATACTACTTTTGATTAAAGATCTAATAATAATAAATAAAGATTAATATAAGGATTTGTTTTAACTTACAAACTGAATATGATGAAGACAGTGAGTTGATCTGCTGATTTGAGCTGTTTTTTTAGTCAATCACTTGAATTTGCTTATGTGTGTTTTTCTTTTTCTACTTTTTGTTTTGTATTATAAGGTTTTTTTTTGTTTATTGTTTGTTGTTGTATGTATTTGTTGAAGTGTTAAAGTGTTAAACTGTTAAAGTACTTTTTAGTTCAACAACCCTGTTACAGGACTTGTTATTTTGTGCTTTTTTTAGCGACAATTTTTGATAATTTAGAAAAGAGAAATGATACATGGACCTAATTTTGGACCTAATCATGGACCAAAAAACACGTGGCAACATCCTGACGGGTTGTAAAATAAGTGGGTCCCTCTCTACAACTATCAGGATGATGCCATGTGTTTTTAGGTCCACGATTAGGTCTACAATTAGGTCCATGTATCATTTCTCGAAAAGAGAAATGTAACTTATTTTTCATTTTTTGAGTTAGTATGTACCATTGTTAGAATGAGATTATTTAATAATTAACTTTTTGAATTTTAATTATTTTGTGTATCGATTGACGTATTTGTAGGTAAGGAATCAAGTGTTTTTGTGAATTGAATCACGTATTTTTTGGAAACGATACACTGAATAATCAAAATTTCAGATATTAAATAGTCTGATTCTAACAATAATACATACAACTAAAAAATGTGACAGATAAGACATATTTTCGGATAATAAACTCCATAAGTTTAATAAACTTACAAGATTTTAGTAAATATGTAACCAAAAGTTAACTACTTTTATCTTGGACCAATGATGGAGAGTTTTGAACTTCAAATCTTTTACTTCCACAAAATTACTGTATGTCTTATATTATTTACAAAGTTTCAAAAATTCCAAAAGTAAACAATATATGCTATTCAGAAAATAAAAAGATATTGATTTAAGGCATTCAAAGGTCCACATGCAAGTTTTGCAATCTTATATTGTCGCATGCTATTAAAATATATGCACATTTCTGGAAACTAATTAGTTTATTTGACATGTTTTCATGGATCATTTAACTTTCTTTTTCAGCAAAACACACTGTACCGGTGCCACATCGCTACGTTATTATCTTATGGCGCCACCTTATGGCACAAGACTATACCAGACCCAAAGTTATGATGCCCGGCGCCAAATTCACCAGCCAAACCATGGATTTTTTTACCTTTTTGTGTGTGCGTTTTTTTTGTGTTTGATTCTAAAAACTGTGAGGCCTGGGATATCCTATAACTTGAATGATGAAGGACGGTGACTTTACTTAAATTATAGGTTCAGAGTTATAGAAAAAATAAAAGCCGAGATAACAGAACAATTTGTTGTAACACCGTTAGTTAACACCGACTGTACCTAATGCTCTAACAAAAAAGGTTCAGAGCTATAGAGAAAAATGGTGTTAGATAACACCGACTGTACCTAATGCTCTAACAAAAAAGGTTCAGAGCTATAGAGAAAAAGGTCGCGATAACACATAACTTATTGTTGTAACACCCTTGGATAACACCAACTGTACCTAATGGCTAATGCTCTAACAAAAAAAGATAACTGATATCTTATTTATGTTTGGAATACAATAATATTATGTTTTAGAAAAATGACCTATACAAAGTCATACATAAATAGAAAGAAAAACAGCCATTAAAATAAGTGGACTAACATATCCGACTTTTCAAAAAGCAAAAAAGGTCAAATATCAGTCACCAGACCCAGCCATTCTAGCCATTGTCACAATATCACAAGTCGTTTTCTGGCGACCCATAGGCGCATTACGTGGACCAACCTGCCTAGGTTACAACCGATCCCAGCCCAACCCGTAGCATTACGATCACATTCATTGATTGATACTGACAAAAACGTGATATATATCACATCAACCATAGGCACGCGTGTTTGAGTATCTGCCCTTCAAACATAAATTTAACTTAACCAAACTAACTAAAACCGAATACATTTCCAAATTACGAAATTACCCCTTTGGATTCGACAACAACATGCATACTTTATAACACAGAATCCTACTCCAAAATGCATAGAGGGGTTTGAAATAACACTTGGATATAAACTTCAATGACCAGCCGATGGTATCCTGCAGGTAAGTATACAAACAGATGGTATCAGCAAAAGAAGAGATTAGAAGATGATAACAAATTCTTACAATTTCGTTGGCCATAAAAACGAAATGTTATTTGCGAGATTACAATTTGAATAGTCCGGTTGGTCGTGTTTGGTTTTTAAAGGCTAGAAGGTAGAAATAGGATTGGTAATTTATGTGACAAAAATATTGCTATAAGCGTATAGTTAACAACAAAGATTGTGAATTAGAACACTAATGATACCTAAGGCTCAACTGACATGTCATCATCATCGTCTGAATATTGAAAGTTCAAAGGCCCTTTAACGGAATTTTTATTGTCACCAAGAAGCTCACGACTTGCTTTTTCAAGAAATTCCTCAGCAGCAGTTTTTACAGACTTTTTGTTTGATGAAAGATACTTCCTGCGCTTGCTAACATTTCCCTCTCGATTTACTGCCTCTCGTCTACTGATTTCCCTCATGCTCTTCTTTTGATCTATTTAGTTATACATATTATACTCCGGTAAAACTAATAAAATGATATCAGATTGATAACGGGCTACTTACCACGGGTAAGGTCAGGCAATGAATGCTCAATGAAACGGGTTGCTGCTTGGTAGTTCAGTGTAGTTGATGGTCGCAAGGGGGCTGCATGCAGTCACATTAACATAATGTAACAAAACATAAGTTCATATATAATTCTAAAAGTTGGAAAAAGACAATATAGGCAACTTAAGGGGGTGTTTGGATGTGCATTTAGAATGTGAATTGTGTAAATTTTGCAACTCCAACTCGTAATAAAACAAGCTGCAACAATACTATTACCAAAAGATAAGTGTAAAACCAAAAAATTTGGGAGAAAGGGGGTAATAATTCTTTGCTTACTGTATTTTCTTGTAAATGAGAAAGGGGGCACTTTAATAATGTGTTTCGATGCGCATTGAGAAAGTTATCTGATTATTGCAACTTCAACTTACAATTATCAGTTTTCTGACAATCTAAAAAGTTTCGTCTTTCTATTTCGTGCGGTCATAAACTTAAAACTCAAATAAAACTATTTGGAAGATAACTAACCGTTGCTCAAATTTACGCACTTATCTAGCTTCTCCTGATACAATCTTAATCTCTCCTGCATTCGCAAACATGACGATCAAACAAAATATTTTAATAAATAAACAAAGTAAATAGAACAAAAACACGTTTAAATCAAGTTCCTAAATAGCCCTTTAAACCAATAAGGTAGTGCTTCGGAATGCCTATTAAAAAACAGCCTATCCTCTTCACAGTAGGGTGAATTTCATATATCCCCTTCAAAACTTCACAAATTTCATATATACCCAACCCAATTATTAAATATCAAATATACCCATTTAAACACTCATAATATCATATTTGCCCATTTTTATTTGTTTCACTTAAAACAATATATAAAATGACTATCATACCCTCTTCTTCCTCAAATTTATATTGTTATTCGCTGTTTCTGGCACTAGACCATTTGATACATGAAAACATAGTTTATTTTTGTGTTAAATAAAAAGTATTTTGTGAACCAAATAATCAGTTGATACCTATAATAAATTCAAAGACATCATCAGGTCATTAAAAAGTAATTTGACAAACAACGGCACAGTGATATGAAAATATAGATCGATGCCCTCTAATATATTAATCATCTATTAATATTCAGTTTCATTTGATTTACAACGTTTTTGTTTTACCTAAATGACATCAATCCATCATATAAGAACCCATTAACAATTAAAACATCAACAAGTATTTAATCAAAGACAACTTCCATTATCATGATGGAAAGCAATTCACAGTGATATCTAATTCACGATTTCATTATCTACAATGGAATAAAGGGCTTGACTAAAACAAGGGTATTCCTGTCACAAGTTTTATAACTGCCAACAATGGGTATATATGAAATTTAGGAGTTGGCTTGCGTATATATGAAATTAGGAAAGATTTTAGGGGGATATATGAAATTCTTCCCTTCGCGGTAAGCACAAGCATATAGTGTAACCAAACAAAGCACGGAACAGTGGTTGGGATTTTCTATAACAAACACGATACCTCAGATAAGTAGTTGTCTGGGATTACATTATTTGAATAGCTTAAGCTTTTTTACATAACACAAGAGCTTATTAGTTTATAGCTGTATCAAAACACAATGCTAGATAGTGTTTAAATTTTCTTATGCTCTATCAAAATGCAATAAGCTGACAAGCTGTTCCCAAGTGATTGACACATTCTGATTGTGGAGGAAAATAGTGTTCGGATTGGCTGATCACCTAATGTCTAGCTGTTTAGTTCTACCCAAAAACACAAAAGTACTTATCAGATCAAAACATAATAACCTATTTATATAAGCAAATCCCAAAACACACTCCGGAACAAGCAACTATGTTTCTTCAAATATGCTAGTTTCAACTTTCACCATAACAACAACTGGCTTTAAAAACTACATTTTTTTATCTCCTGTATCAAAACATAATAACCATTTTATATAAGCTGGTCCTATACACCCTCTAGAACAACCAACTCCCAAAAAGTGTTTGGCTAAGCTTATTTAGATGCTTATTGGCTTATAGTGTTATTTAAACACATTAAGCCTATCCAAACACCTCCTAAAAAATTGCTTATTGGCTTCTTTGAAGGGTTAAAAAGTGTGTTTCCAAAACACTATGAGCCCTTTTCAAAATGCTAGTTTCGCCCTAAAATAACCATAAACAGTTTGCCTCTATTCAAACACTATAAACTACTTTTTCAGTATCAAAACCTAATAAAGTAACACTTCCAATAACCATTCCAAAACACCCCTAAACAAACAAAACACGAAAAACAAACAAGTGCCGGATAAATGAGATTACGAAACATAAGCTAAAACCACAAAAGCTCATAATCCCAAAAATAAGCTTAAATAAACAACCCCATAATCAACTACTCGTATATCAAAACCTAGAGGATGTTTCGATTAGCTTATTTCCTCGGCTTACGAGCTTATTTGAGTTTGGAAAAGCCGATAAGTAACATTTTATGGCTTACGAGCTTACCAGCTTCAGCTTAGGGACTTACTTAAGTCCATAAACTCAAATAAATAACCTCATAAGCCCTAAAATGTAGCAACTTATGGGCTTTTCCAAATTCAAACAACCTCATAAGCCGGGGTAATAAGCTAATCCAAACACCCCCTAAAGAAACAAAACAGTCAAAAGAAAGACATACAAGCTCTGATCTAACAGGATGATCATCTGGGTCAACTCCATTACACCTCAACTTCACTACAAAACAACAAAAAACACATCAAAATCACATCTTTATAAAAATCAAGAAAATCAAGAAAACCCATTACTTGTGAACAGTGTAGTAGCAGCTTTAGCTAACATCATAAAAAAGTGAGCTTTTTGAAGTGGGTCCAATCCATTAAGAAAATCTTGGTCATTTAAAAGAGGTAATAAAACATCATTGAATTGTGTTTGGAATTGTTTCAAGTTTGAGGATGTTCTGTTTATGGATTCAAGGACTGATTCTGGGACTGCTGATTCTGCCATGTTTGTTTGGTTTGTTGGTGTCTCAGCCGCCAAAAAGGTTGCTGATAAACAGGGGTTTTGTGTTGTGAAAACCTCGGTGGTTTGGGTAAAGAAACCTAGAATGAAACGTGGTTTGGTTCAAATATGTGACAAGTGTTGGTTTGGGTTTTGGGTTATTTGAGTCTGCTAGGTAATTCGGATCGGGTTTAAGAGAAAGTTACTCAATGAGCAAAAGGTTAGCAAGAGTAGGGCTGAGCATCGGGCCGAATTCTGACCCGACCCGACCCGTCCTGACTCATCCCGAAATCGAGTTCGGGGAAAAACCCAAACCGAATACCGAACCGAATTGCTCGGTTTAGTCGGGTCGGTTTCGGTTTAGTCGGGTACGATCGATTTTGTCCCGATATTGGTTTATTTTTCGGTTTTTGTCCCGACCCGACCCGTCCCGAAAATTGAATGTCTGAAAAATCAAAACCGAATACCGACCCGAGTATGGTCGGTTCGGGATTCGGGACGTTTGGTTTCGGTCGGGTTATCGGGATTGTTGGGATTCGGTCGGTTTTACTCACCCTTAAGCAAGAGCTATGGCAATTTCTGACTCGACACAAAAACTAACCTGAAACTGACACAAAAATTAACAGGTTTGGGTTGATTCTAAATAGATTTCCTGTCGGGTTTGGGTTGACTCATGTAACCTCGTTTATTAAACATGATAGGTTTGGGTTGAGAATAAATTAAGTGGGTGGACCCACCAACTCGTTTAAGATTTTTTTTTTCTTAAATTAAAAATTATTTATATTTTATTATACAGGTCGACCCGCATACCTGTTTAACCTGTTTAACTCATGTAATGTGCCAATAAAATGGGATAAATGAGTCAACCCGAAATCCGTTTAACCTATTCGATCTGTGTAACCTATTTAACCCGACAACCCAAGTATATATACGGGTTAAATGGGTCAGGTTCGGGTTATGTGTAAACAGGTTAGAGTTGACATAGCCGACCCGATGATTTAAATGGGTCAAGTTCGGGTTAGGGTTTTCTAACCCGCCAACCTGTCAACTCGAACCCGCTAACCCGAACCCGACTCGAATTGCCACCTCTAACTCAAGGTACAGGACTCTCCTCTTACAAAAAAAACAAAAAACAAAATAGATAAATAAATAAACGTATAACATTGGCGGTTAAATTTGGCGCGAGGACGAATAACTTGGGGTGAAGTGTGGGGCTGGCGTCAGACGATTGAGTTATAAGCCACCGGCCAATTAATAAATCACCCACAACGAGAGCTTTAATAAGAAGTGACACAGAGAGCTCTAATAAGAAGTGACAAGTCACATTACCTCCATAAAAGAGGTTATTTTGTTTAATTGCGAAAAAAGTCACTAACATATATTGGTTAGGCCGTATATATTTGAGTTATAGTCTCACTCTTTCAAGGTAACATCAACATGGAAAGCGTCATATGTCTACTAAATAACAAATTGAATGTCAACCGACTCATCCAAATAACCCATGGAATTTGAAACTCGTAATCACATATAGTAAGATAGAAGTTTAGGTTAGGGTAACATTATCATTTGTTTGTATAAAATTTAGTTTTTAAGTTTGATAAGCGAGAAATAACTATCTCACAATATATACACCACAAATATGTCTCACATCTGTTAAATGTAATTTGAGCTTACAGTCACTTGATTTGAAAGCTTTTCACGTAGCATGAGTTACCAGTAAGACACAAACCTTTTCATAGTTTAATTGTTCATGGTTGTGAAAAGATGAGGCTCTTTCCAAAAGGTTTTTCTAAAAAAGTTAAAAATGTTCGAACAAGTTTTTTCGAAAATAAATTACTAGAAAAGAGAAAACCTTAGTTTTCAAATAACTACTTAGAAACCAAAATAAAACAACACTTTTATTTGACAAGAAACTCCTCTATTTTTCGTGAATAATCGATGAGTATTCACTGAAACCAGGCCAACCCGAGCCAACTATACTATATGGTCTAGGTCTGGTCTCGACAGTATGGAAACTGTAACGAAACAACACACTAATATAGTCATATATCAGTGGTATAACCGTATGAGTAGCGAAAAATCATAAATTTCTATCAAATCTACAAGGCAAAAATGCATCAGCAAATCACGTTACATACACCAACCAAATCATCGTCACTAACAACAGGAAAAAAAACCTTTCTTTACATTTAATCCGAAGCAAAAAATAATTTTGAAAAAAAATCCAAAGGCAAACAACTATAAAGTCAGAATACTTTTTGGCGATACAACTCCTACCAACAATATGTACGAGATATGCGCATGCAAAACACTAGGATTGACTTGATTCATCGGCAGCGGTGTTTTGTTTACCGTCATCATCCGCTTGTTCTTCTACAGCAGTTTTGAGTTTACCATTGTCTTCTTGTTCTTCTGCAGGAGAAGCACCTTCGATGGGCTTCTTGAACTGAACCAAGATCATGGTCATATTGTCACATCCCTCCCCTGTAGATGTTGATGGCGCCAAACATTTATCAAACACTCTTTCGCATATTGTTGATAGTTTATTTTCCTGTACATGTTCAAAGAGTTAAAGAACAATGTTCATGAATAGCAAGAGAAGTCATTCAAAAACGCAAATCCAAATGCCCATGTAATACATAATTTTGCAGTAATATAACTCGCACTTACCGATTTCAATTGTTCATGAATGAAATCCACCAACTGTTGACTTGACATGCAATCCCTAAAAAAATGAAAGTAAATAATTCAGCAAGGATCCAAGAGTCGGATAATATAATAACCTTATGACATATGGACATGGGTTCGGTTTTTGGGTACCAAAAAGAAAATAAAAACACTACAATATCGAACTTCTTACCAGATACCATCACATGCCAGCACCATAAATTCATCATCGTCACATAGCTCAACCTAAGGGAAAAAAACGCATATCAAACAACAAACAGTTAAACCAAGGCGAAGTAAGAGAGCAATGTGGTGTTGCTATCACTCAGTAACTACATATACGATGACGCAGGGGACTTACGGTGTTGACATCAGGATTAGCGGTTACTATCTGCTTTTCAGCTGACAAAAATTTGTTCTGCTTAAACTCCATATCGCCTGCACAATGTTATCACCATAATATTAGAATAAATACAAAATTTGAACTCTCACACACAATGTTCTGCAAGAACCAGGAATAAACTGAAAGTGAGAAGGTTTGTCATTCGAGTAATGACTTAATATGAATTATGATCAAACAGATATAATAGTGAATACCTATAGCTCTTGTAAGATTCAGGCTGCCATTAACTCTCCCGGCATGAATAAATCCACCTGCTTTTAGTATCCTGTCCCTCTCTACGTCAAGGGCTGGCTTGTGATCTCGAGATAGATTATAAGCCTATAAAATATAAACCAAGTTGGTATTAACCCATATGGTGACAACCTCCCCTTTAGTAGCTTGTACAACGAATTCTTATTTTAGAAATTGAATCTATAAAGGATATACTAATGAGATAGTATACAATACATATATGTGTCCATGTTAGGTTGATATTGACAGTTTGGGTCAGACACAAGAGAGGACAAAATGTTATTGAGAGTGATATTACCTCGCCCTTCCTGGAAATTACGCAACGAGAGTCGCCAGCATTTGCAACAATTAGTTGATTGCCCCTCATAATAGCAACACACGAAGTACACCCAGATGTTGGCCCACTGAAATCAGAATGAGGACCCTACGAAAAATCAATGAAGCCAATGGCATTATAAAACTATCCAAATGTATAAAGGCCAAACAAAATGGGTAAAATTACATCACAACCAGTAAAAATAAAACAAATATTATATGAAAGGGTTGTTTCTTGCGTAAAATATTAACATCTGTTCTCATTTGTTTCGCTTAAGTCTGAGTCATTAAAATGTGGCTTTGTGCCTTCTTTCAGTCATTTTGTAACCAGTGCTTTTGGTTTCTAAATAAATGTTAACACTATTAATAATTTTAACATTCTTACATAAAAATCATTAATTTCAAAGGATTTTTGCCGACAAAATGACTCAAACGGGACAATCTAAACGTAAATTGGTACTTAATGCAACAACAAAAAAACTATATAGAATGCATTAAGATATGCAAAAGCATCATAAAAGTATTTCTTTATTATTCTTAGGCTCTTGCCTTTTAGCAGGACATAGACAAGTTTTTAGGCATTTTATTTTGTTCCATGGAATAATAGACTAACAGTACCTCCTCGAAAGCCCACTCATCCACCTTTTGACTTGCTTCTCCTCCTCTTGGAGACCATATCAGACCCTCTATCACACCAGTAAATTTGTTAATTTTATCTCCCAAAGCCGATAACTCCCTCCACCCTCTTTGTCCACGCATCATTTCGTCCATTCTGCATCAGAAAAATGAAACTGATAATTTATACTGCAACATAAATAAACCGAATAAATGATAAAAACGCCATATTTAACAGAACCTTAGAAATGACTTCTGTACAGAAGTTTCAATATCCCCGGTAGAATATGCTTCTTGCTTGAGCACTTGTTGATGTAGAAACTTGGCACAAAACTTAGCAACAACTTTACCTGCAGTGGGAAATAGTCATAACAAAAACAAAATTACAAGTAAGTATAAATTCATGATCAACAATAAAACTTTGAAATCACCTAGAGATAGTTAGCACATACCTCCATGACCGTCAAATACACCAAAGAAAGAGGTAGAAGAGTCCAGATCAGGATGCGCAGAATGCTTTAAAAAACACACAAAAAAGGTGAATAAGAAAACCTTAAATCACAGCTCAAAATGTATGATCAAATCGACTTCTAGGCAAACATGGGTACTACATAAACCATCTATGTAAAACTTATAAAAACAGTTTCTTTATAATTTCAAAGATGTAAACCTTTACTCTAGCCCGTTGCAATTGCTTTATAACATTCCTAGTCGCAAGCCTCAAAGTACCAAAATATAACCTAAACACGAATGCAAGCTTTTATATAACTAAGAGCATTATATACATGTTCCTCAACCCCTGTTCACTATACATTTCCTAATTATATTCTTGCATATTATAGTATATGAAACGTACCATTTGCTTTGTATCATAATCTGAAAATTGGGGTCTCAAATAGATATAAGACGCATAGATATAACAAAGTAAGCATGACTACTTATAAAGCGTGAAACGATTATCAACTTACAGCATCTTCCATGGTAGCACGCCACCCTTGCATTGACGATAAACCATATCTGACCCTCCCATTCTCACCATCTTCAGAGGACTTTTCTGTTTTAGGAGTACTAAGATATGTACCCATGTTTTAACTGAAATTTACAATAAAACCACCAATGAACTCTTGAAAGCAGAATAAAAATTGTTCACATGTGGACTGTTCCAAACTCGCTGCAAAAGTCATTTAGTGCACGCATTGCATTAATTAAGTATCAAAAACAAGTAAACATTGAACCAAACCTAAGTACCAAAACTTTTTGTTCGCTAATTTGTTTTGTAGTCTGCCTAAATAAGACCACGTTACTATTGTTGACAACTTTCTCATATAGTTGCATAGTTCAAATGACTAATATGTAATACAATCAAGACGACCTAGATCAAATAACACAAATATGGTTTATCCGAGCCTTTAATTCACTAGACATTTTTTGGTTCTAAATTTGATTGTCATTTTACATTTAGCATACTGACGAGTTCCATAACTTGTTGGACTTTTCAAATTGCAAATTATCAATAACTATTTTCGGGTCATTACAAATTACTCTTTTATTATTCAAAAACACATGATTTTATTTCAAAATGCAACCAATTATAGCAACAACAAAAGAGGCAAACATGGTCAAAATAAGACCACATTTCAATAAATAAAAATTATTCCATCTTTAAAATTTAATGATAAAAAATGAGCCTAACCATAGTGCCAAACGAAACTATCTATTTGCTAATTTGTTTTATACTCCTTTGCCTAATTAATTATTACAGTTGACGATTTCATTTGATTCCATTTCTCATATAGTTGCACCGTTCAAGAGCTACTACTAATATAAATCCTGATCAAAAACACCAAGACTCGACAAAAACTCAGTTGCACAAGATTAAAGAACACAAACACGGCTAATTCTCGCCTTTGATCTATTAAAATCTGTTTCGCCCGTAAATCCAATGATCATTTTCCGTTTAACATATACTAACGAGTTCCATAACTTAATGTACTTCAATAAATCACTCACCCTTGACAATTTGATTAAAAACAAGTCTACATACGCTTTATAACAAATGATCCTCCACAATCACCAACAAACATTGCTCTTTCCATTTATAGAAAGCAAGCAACTTTCGCAAACTGTCAGTAACAATTTCTGGCGTTTAAACTAGTTACTATTATCATTCCAAAATACATAAATGATTTCAAAATGCAACCAATTACAGCAACAACAATAAAATAAGGTCAGACATGGTCAAAACAAGCCTACATTTCAATAAAGAAAACAAAAAATCCATCTTTAAAATTTAATGATAAAAAAATGAACCTACCCATAGTGCCAACCCACACTATCTGTTTGCTAATTTGTTTTATAATCCTTTGCCTAAATAGTTATTATAGTTTACGATTTCATTTGATTCCATTTCTCATATATTTGCATAGTTAATCTTTATCAAAAACACGAAGACTCAATAAAAGCTTATTTGCAAAAGATTAAGGAACGCAAACACGGGTAAATCGCGCCTTTGATCCCTCTGAATCTGTTACACTCGTAAATCAAATGATCATTTTCCATTTAGCATATACCAATCAATTCCATAACTTCTTGAACTTCGATTAAAAGCCAGTTTATAGAATATTAGAATTGCTTAAAAACAAAAAGGAACCACAATTACTGACAACCATTTTTCTTTCCATTTATAGAAAGCAAGCAACTTTCTTCACTGAATTCGCAAACTATCAACAACTCTTTTTGGGATTAAACTAGTTACTACCATCATTCCAAAACACGTAACTTACTCCTAAATGCAAAAAAGTCAAACATGGTCAAAACAAGCCAACATTTCAAGAAACATTAAAAAAAAAAAAAAAGAAAGAAAAAATAAAGAAAGAAAAAAAAAGAAAAAAAAAAATCCAATCTTTCAATAAAATTAACCAAATTTCTTGATCAAATCAAGAAAATTTAAATAACCCAAATCACAAATCATTCAAATAATCAAGAACCTTAACAAGATTCATAAATCATATCTAAAAACAACATCATACAACAAGAATCCAATCAAATTATATAAAATTCTATAAAATTATACAAAATAGTGAAAATTTAAAGATTTGAACATTACTCACTTGTTACTGAATCTTTTTGAAAAATAAAAAGTACCCAATTCAATTTGAATCAAATCTTGATGATTTAACAAATACCCATAATTGGAAATGATTGTTTTGATGAATCTTGAAATTGGTGTGTGTGTGTTTTAGTGTGTGTGATTTTATGAGTGAAGAAAAGTGTTTTGAGTACATGTGATGGCAGATTTGTAGTTATCCATTAATATATGAAATATTAAAAAGTATTTAAAAAAAGAATATTAAAAAAGGTATTTTAAAGTGAGATTAAAACTCAAAAGTGAAATGAAAAACCATTTGATAGTTTTGTACATTTTTTTTTTTTTTTTTTTTTTTTTTTTTTAATAAAATCGAGAATAATTTTTCAATAATAAAAAAAGGAATTTCGAAAAAACTAGGTGATGTGATTGTGGTTTAGGCATGTAAATAATACCCGTCTCAAAATTATTATTCGTATTTCCATCTTGGATATCTTAAAATAATTGTTAACTTTCTATTTTAAGTAAAAAAAAAGAAAAAGAGAGAATTTAAATAGATAATATTCGGGTTAAGAATTATAGTGGTCCACTTTTATTAAACTGTGTGATTTTTATCTTCTGACAATAATTTTAAGACGAAAGGAATAGACAGCTAAGGATTCTTGTTCAACTTATTTGAGGAAGAAAAACCTTTCTGGGTCGGATTACGAGCTTTAACTTTAACTGATATTTTTGTGGTTGTTTCAAGATTTTTTACGTCAATTTCAATGTGTTTATTTGCGATGATTAGGGGTACAAATAAGCCGAGTACAGCCAAACTCGAACTCGACTCGACTACTAAACTCGAGCTCAAAACTCGGCTCGAGCTTTGGATTTCAAGGTCGAGCTCGACTCATCATCTAAAACTCGAGCTCGATTACCTCAACATTTCAAGGTCGAACTCAACAAAAACTCACCTTATCAAGCTCGACTCAACTCGATTTTATGCAAAATTAAGTAATAACATATGTAATTTAATAAGAATTCGATAAGGCTCACGGACCAAGTATTATGAAGCTCGAACTCGATTCAAAAATATACTCGAGTAGCTCGAGCTCGAGCTCGACTTGTTTAAATATAGTAGTTTACAAGTCGATCTCGAATAATTTGCGAGCTGTCACTTCTCATCTACACCTTTGGCGGCGATGCATCTCTCAACACTTTTAAGTCATTCAATACGCCTTAACACTAAGGGCCTGTTTTTTTAGTTTTTTTTATTAAGTCCTGTAAAATTAAAGTATCTGTCTGGATATATGTTGTCTGTCTATAGATGAATAAATTGTTGTTTGTTTTGTGTGCTGAATAAAGTGTCTGAATTAGCAAAATTATTGTTATACCCTTTATTTAAAATAAATGTTAACGTAGAGGTTAAAAAGTGGGAGGGTAAATATGTAAAAGTATGATAAAAGTGATGACTTGATATAGAGACCCTCACTCTCATGGCTTTTTCTAAAAGGTCATTAATTTAAATTAAGCATTAAACAAACACTCAATTAATGACTTAATAAATTTACCTATTTATGAATTAAAACTCTTTAAGTTATTAACAAACACTACCTAATTAGTTTTGCCCCAAAATAGGCCTTTGTTAGGTAATTTCGGAGTGATTGGATAATACAGTCTATGAAATNTAGTGATGACTAAATACAACATTTGGAGAATGTACTTAGTGGAATGCAGATGGCTAGTACTTTGGTTATATACCAATATGCATTAGTTGAATAATTCTTGCAAGAGGTCTGTGATGACAGCTTTGTGGGAGTATTTGGATTAATAATGTATATTTGGTATGATAGCTATAAAGTAGTTTCCTGCAGAATTTGATTCAAGTGATATGTGATCTACATAAGTTCTGCAACATTCTGCTTGGATCAGGGGAAGATTATTGTACTTCTACAACTCTTCAATGGTTATATTTGATAGCAGACTGTGATTTAATGAAGTCTGAGATTGATATATCATCTGTTCTTATAAGGATGATCATCATTTAAGGTATATACCTTTCTTCAGGTTTCATTTACTTGTGGAACTTGAAGTTTAATTCACTTTCAATTGATGGCTCTGTATCTTGGGGCGTAAGTAGTTCAAACACTGTGTATCCTTTTTGCCCCAAAATAGGCCTTTGTTAGGTAATTTGGGAGTGATTGGAAAATACAGTCTATGAAATATTTTGTCCCATAAAGTGAGTTCCCAATTGAGAAGGGTAAAGTGAATTGGTGTGGAAGTGTATGATACTAGGAATTGTGAGGAGTGAAAGATGAACCTACATGGTCCTAGTAATACACTTCTAAGGAGGTAATGGTTGGTCCTCCCTCAAGGTGAGTGTTTCTAAATGTGTGAAGCCATTTGTAAAGATGGAAATGTAGCATGTTTAGAAGAGCCCTTGACCAGGAGGGGATATGGGTCCCTAGTGATGCCATGCTCTATTTCTGCCTTGATTATTGTGGATGCGGGTTGAATGATCTTGGTGGAATAGAGTATGGAAATGTAGCTAGATGGTAGGTGCAAAAAAGGTGAATTTGGTTAGCTTGTTGCAGTATCATGGGATATGCAGAGATGGATTCTGTCTTGTGGTATTAACATCAGAGATTAGCCTTATCCGAGATTCTAGTTAGTTGTATCTGATATCTTTTGTATAGATAGAATGTATATGATCATGTTTGGGAATTGTCCAAACAGTGATTGATTTTTATAACTTGTACTATGTTTGGAGTATATAATATATTTCACCTTTTGCACCAAAAAACACTACCTAATTTACTTTAAAGATGATTTAATTTACATGTTGCACATTACAACTTTAAAGTGAAAGTTGTTAATAGTTACATTTCATTCTTTAGTTAAAACCAAGAGTGTAAAGTTAGTTTGTTGTTTTGTGGTTTTTGGTGTTATATGTTGTGGTTAAGATATTCCACTTTGGGGACTATACGAGTTAAAATTGACCATGTAGGAATATCAAACATATTATATACGAGTCATAAACATACTACATTGACTCATTGAGACCACATAAGATAAACATATTACGTATCAGTCATATTAAAAGCATAACTAGTGGAAATTTCTTTTGAATTAAGATTAACTTCTATTTTCATCTTATAATAAGTATTCATATTCCTATTTTGGGATGTCTTAAAATAAGTGTTTATTCTGCATTTCAACAAATAAGAAAAGATATTAGTGAGAATAAATGATATTTGATTGGTGAAAAATGTAGTTAATAAGATTTTCTTTGTGTATATTAAAAGTGAACACTTATTATAAAACGGAACTAGAAGTGCCAAAAAAAAAAGCATTCTTCAAAGTATTACATAAAGTGAATAGTGCACTTAAAGAAGTTTTTGCTATCATACGTTTTAAGTTTTGTTTTCATGTCTTATATTATTAGGTTTTGTTAATAACAATTATTAAAAATATTTTATTTGTTAATAGTAATAAAGTAAACGATTATCAGTATATAACGGCGACGATGAATAGTATCGTCAATTTGTATGTGCAATTTCTTTTAAATGTATATATAGGTGTGGAGTAAGTGAGAATGAAGAAAGTTGGTGGTTTAAATTATAATTAATTATTTTTATATTAAATATATTTTATTGAAGTATTTTAATTTAACAACATCACTTATGTTTTAATTTTTTAAATTTTAAGTAAATGTATTTTGTTTAGTATAGATAAAGTTGAAAAGAAGTTAAATTTGAATGATTTGATTGTAATCGTCAAATGTATGAATAAATTATGCATGTTGTTGTTGTTGTTGTTGTTGTTGTTGTTTTTTTTTATTTTTATGCATGTTAAAATACATTATCATTAACATTTTCTTAACAAAATGATTGAATTGTGTCACCTATGAAAGCAATGTGATGCAGTATTTGGAGAGTTTTAATTATATATATATCTTTAATGTATATTTAGTAATTTAGATAACATAAACAATCATTTACATGTCGTTATCATTAGGGAATTTGTTAATTTTTAAACATTGAATCTAAACTTGGAGACACATGAAATCTTATCTCAAATTCCAATCCCTAAAATATAAATGCAATGTCTTCTGATGAAACACTATTTTATTTCATTTGACAAGTTGACAAGCAAGCATGACAAAAAAGAAGTTTCACGTGTTTGTCAAGATGCTAACATTGTTAACCTTCATTTTGGATACGGATTAATTTTCTTACGTAAAACAAAAAGACACTGCATTTATATATTCATTCCTAACAATAGATACAATTATGAATCAAATTATTCATAGCTATTTAAATTTTCTTATACTTTTGGTAGAGTTTGGCAACAAAAGGATAGTTTGAAGTTAGGCAGGAGTTGGCATGATTAGCATATTTGGTTGACATTTCAATTATGAGAGGATTAAATACATAGGCCATCAAACACTATGATATTTGTGTTAAGTTCCAAATTGCAACTTGTCCCTAATGATGCATTTATACATTTGTGGTCACATGAGAATGTCGTGGTTGGTAATATTAAATTATTAATCTCTTTTAAACGGGTCAATTATGATATTTAATGTTCTATTAATGTTAGGGTGGGCTAGGGGAGCACCTTGTGTCAACCCTGCGGTAAAAACTTTTATCGAGTGGCAAGGTACAAAATACCGTCGCCTCCTGCGGCATCCTTTTTTTGTTTCCCTTGCGGCATGTGTCCTACCGATGCATTCAAAGAAAGAGAAAAGGTTTAGGAAGAAATAACGTGCTTAAAAATTCATGGTAAAAAAAAATGGTTAAATTATAACGTGAAACTTATATTTAAAAAAAGAAAAGACTCACCACACCCTTTGATTACTTTTAACTTGGAACTATATTTCAATGCTAACTAACTCATTATTCTACTTACATTGTTCATAGCTTTATATTCGCTTCTTTTGTTTTCTATACTTTTTGTTGTCTAGCTTTCTTTTGTCCCATTGATTCCACACTAACTAAAGAATATTAGGTAAGTGTCACTCATACGAATGCATAAACACAGTATCTAGTTATCATTTGGTGACTTCTTTAAAGGCCACAACTTTGAATATTCAATTGATATAATCTATAATACTTGTTGATTATTGCTTTACTAGTATAAGACAATGTACTTGCAACCCTCAATTATGTATCATGCTTGCTTTTACTGTCTTAGGCCAATAATTTTTGGGTAAATAGTAAGGAGATGCTATGCATTTTTACTCTTAAGATCAATATTTCAAAATTTATATTTTGGGGTCTATATAACTTGTGGTCAGTATGGATCGGAAATGGGTACCTAGTGATGCCATCTTCCAATTTCACCAAGTCTACTGTGGTGGCAGGGTGAGTCGATTGGTGGATTGGAGGATGGAAATGTAGCTAGATGGTAGGTGCATTATATGGTGAACTGATTCTATGAATGGATGTGGATGTTGTTTATTGGTGAAATGGATTACTGATCAGGAATGGAAGTTATATGCAGACCACTGGTATGATATTGAAGTTCAGATATTTGTGATGTATGGTCTGTTATCAGATAGAGTAGTATTAGATCTTGTATTGGTTCATAGTTGCTGCAGTATTATAGATTTGGGTATGTCCAAATCTTTTTGTGTTTTATTTTCTGGATGTATATCTTTGGAAGTTTAATATAAGTTCACCTTGCACAAAAAAAAAAATAATAATAATAACTTGTGGTCAGTCATTCTGAAGTCATCGTAAGAATCTCATGTTCGAAACTTACTATGTAGACATTGTGGGAGTGACTAGTGAAAGGGTTTGAAAACGCTCACGAGGATACCTAGGTAGGAGCGTGTACATCAATGTAAAAAGACTCGTTCTCCTAACATAACCTGGACTCGAAACCTATTGGAGTATAATTTTCCTTTCACCACTATTGTGGTGTCGATTGTTTTTAGACTTTGCAACATTTTTATGCTGATTAAAGTAGCTTCAAGTGCGGCCCCATTAATTGGTTGGTTTCAATGGAAAACAATAATATCAGATGCATTATTTTCATTCAATTATACATATGATAAATCATCAATACCCTCAGAATTATTAGAAACTTCAATGTTGAATTGTTACTCTGGTCAGCGTTATCGTCTACAGTAGTTAAATTGATTGAGATTCAATATGATTGTCACAAAAAATACGCAACCAATAAATCTGGTCTTGCAACTCTCGAATGATGAAAGTAAAAAAAAATAATAATAATAAATAAACCCGTGAAGGTTGAACTTCCGCAGGTTGAACAATATGATACTTGAAAAACACGGTCCATTTCTGCTCTGGTAGCTTGCTTGAAAGCCAAATTCGAGTACAATGATTACAATATATTCAGATTAAATTAATAATCTGAATAACAAAAAAAACAACCCAATTTAAAACTTGTCAAACTGAAGATGTAATATGAAAGACATTGCTTGCAAATAGCATCTCATGAGTTTGAATACAACGACAGTCTCAGATAATGCGTCTTGTTTGGCAAACTAACCAGAATTATTACGAGTGATGTGAAATACAACAATTTCCCCTGTTAGTTTAATGGGCAAGCTTTCTCAAACTCTTTCTGCTCTGGGCGGCATCGTTCAAATTCATCGGTATTGTAGTACATGCAGCCGGCATAAGAATCCATTTCCTTTGTGCACTGCTGATGAAGATCTCTCAGCCTGCATAGGAACCGTGTTTTTTAGTTTCATTAATCATTTATTCAAAGTTCACAAAAAAAAAATTATGCATACACTAAAATTCAAAAATTAATGAGCCAACTACATAAACAGATGGAGGGGGAGTTATACGACAAACTACAACTGTCGCTATAATCCTAATTAATGAATCAACTATATACAGGTGCTTTAATAGTGGACATAGTGTTTGTAGGTCAACCACCCCGGTCCGTTAAGTGTACTAAAACATGACACCTTTTCAAACAGAACCTGTTTTGACCCATTAATCAATCATTCCATTTATAGATGGGGCCCTCCGATGAATAAGTCATAACAGTGATCCCCTTAAGATTTAATTCATTATCTGAAAAAGCAGTGGCATTATGTGCTCAAACTCTTTCAAAAAAACTATGATGCAAATACAGTCCACCTAAAGAGAATGATCCTAACAACTATGATACCAATTAACAAAGATCGATCCTGGTATTATTCTGAACTGATAACATATATCTTAACATGCTAATTACAAGATAAAGGTGATACTAATAAACAATAAAATACCATATATAAACAGAAATTTTTTGTAATTATCCTACTGGGCCTTCACAATATGATGCTACTACCAAAAACTTGATGACACTGTGACGGTTGCACTAGCCTTAGAATCTCAAGGCACAAAATATCAGCTGTATACACTCCATTAACATGATAAGTCGTTTTCTGGGGCAAGCTATTAGATAAATTCCATGAGAGTATTCTATATTCATGAAACACCAAAAACTGCTAGAAAATTAGGGATTTGGATCAACAATCCTGGGTCAGGATATGTATTGTGATCTCTTTCCTGTATCAAAATGAAATCTTATGGTGATGCGGATGACATGCAGAAGATTTCTGCATTATTTTCTATGAGACGCATCCTAAAATTCCTGTTTGATGTCATCTTCTAGCTACATAATGTCAGTGTCTGTAATTGACTTCTAGACGACGACATAAAGTTGTTTACGAAAGGAGTTAACCCAATAAACATTTAACATTTTAAAGGCTCTAGGCTGCGTATGATAATTGACATAAGCTCTATAACTCCTATGGAAACATGAGGAAGTTCTCATTTAAGACCCACGCACGTATTTGCTGCCAGATATCTTATTAAAGATCATTCTATCGAATCAACACCAAAAATGCTCAGGAGCAGACTGATTTTTTCATATGGATTTATATGAGTATTCAATTTCTACGATAGTGAAAAGCATGCCTTGTCTGTTGGAAGGAATGAAGGATCACTAAAGTTTAGATACTGAGAGAACTGTAAAGCTTGCGCAAAGATGAAAACGACTGCAGAAATCAACAAGGTCAATCCTAATCCTGAAATCATGATCCTCAATCTATAAATGAAACCAACATGGTTACAAATCTCAAATAAAGGCTACGAAAAGATGCATTACATCCATTCTTACACCTTTAATGATATTGGTGGGCTAAATTCAATGACAATTTGAACAAAAAAAAAAGTTGGTACTCACAACCGATGAATAACTATGGTGCATATTGGAAAAATGTCATAAGGTCAACTAGATGTCAAGATATATACAAGCACAACCCTTTATCAAATGGCCTGCAATCTGGCTCTATAACAGGTAAGGAATACGTCACTCATCTTCGCTCATGATTCATGCAGCAAATAAACCAAAAAGTTGGTCTTGTATAGCTAAGTTCAAGTATGACTTTTGACACTAAGATCAACATATTATCCAGAGAAAGACCCATGCCCTGTGTTGTCTATAGAAGACAGTGCATATAATTAGCTACGAGCCGCTGATTTAGTGTACGTTCGAGCCAATATATACATCATGCATAGTTATACATATCACCTATTGTCCAATCGAGATCACTGTATCCAAACATAGAATGTAGAAGCAACAGTACGCATATACTTAAAAAGTATAATCCAACTACATCCAGAACAACAGCTAGGGCTCACATCCGCTACATCCCCAATCGAGACTATGATTACGCTCCAAATAGCGAAACCACTTTTCTTCTCCAAAACATACTTAGTGCGGTCCAGCAATTGCAAATTCACATTCAAAACAACTTCTACCATATAACAAATAGCAGCTTATGTTACTCCCTACATCATAGAATAACTTTTACTATATCAAAACAAGCTATACTATAGCATAGAATAACACCTACTTCGCATTTACTATTGTGTAGATATTGATAACTGACACCAATGTGTAACCTAATTGCATACGATTCAGAACCTATCATTTATTAGTGTCTGCAAATTATAATAAATCATAAAATTACACATACAAAACAGCTTATACGATATCATAGAATAACAACATCATAACATCTCAATTATTAGGGGTGTACACACATCAATAAGTAACATAAAGACATAAACTAATTGCATACGATTTAGATCATATCAATTAGACATTTAGTAATCTGTGCAATTTGTATATCAAAACAACACATAATAACAGATTAGCACATCTCGTTTATTTGTATATGCAAATCAATAAGTGACACCAAGGCGTAACTTAACTGCATACAATTCAGAGCGTATCATATATCAGCGTAACGTATACTACTTCTAAACAGCTTAAAACTAGAGCAGCTCTAGAACACCTCAATTAGTAGTATGTGCACATATCGCTACCTAACACAAAGGCGCAACCTAACTGAAATTTACACAATATCACAGAAATTCTTCATGTACAAAACATATCGTTCATTTGTATGTGCTTATCCGTTACATGACATGAACGCCTAACTTAACTGCATATAACTAAGTATATATAGGAAAAAAAACATCATCAAAAGGCCTAGTGGTAAGGCACCTGACTTCATAGGTATACGGTTCAAACCTCACTATGTACATATTTGGGGATGGCCAGGTATACCTAGGTTAGGTCGCGTACATTTGAGTCAAAGAATCACCCTCCCCAGGTAACCTCAATAGGGAAAACCACATCCGTTTATCCGGTAAGTGTCGCTCATATGAATGCATAAACATAGCATTCACTTATCATATGGTAAACGGATGTGGTTTTCCCTCTTCAGGTTATCCGATGAGAGCAAGTCTTTGACTCAAATGTACGCAGCCTAACCGGGGTAACCTAAACAGAGAAAACTACATCCATTTACCCATTTCGTATCATTTATTAGTGTGTGGTGCAACTTATACTATGGGGGCGTTAATTTAAGCTTATTTGTGAGCTTATGTGATCACAATTTATATTTCATAAGCCCGTTTCCGGCTTATTTCGACACTTATGGGCTTATACAAGCTTGTTGTAATATAGCATGCTTATATAAGCCTATAAGGAGGTATTTGTTTAAGCTTATATGTCGGCTTATGAGCTAATTTGGTTTCGGCTTATATTTCCTAAGCCCGGGTTTTCCGGCTTATTTTGAGACTCGGGTGTTTGTTTAAGCTTATATGTGGGCTTATTAGCTTATATTACATAAGCTCCAATTTTTCAGTTTATTCTGAGAACTATTATATAAGCTTGTTATATCATAACAAACTTATATAAGCCCATAAGTCTCAAAATAAGCTAGAAAATCCAGGCTTATGAAATCAAATAAGCTCATAAGCCGACANCCCCCCCTCTAATATCTTACAGGTACAACAACTTCACAACATTTCATTTACCGCACATATCTAACGCCTAACATAACAACATAAACAATTCTCTATAGAGCGAAAAACACACTTACAACGACAAAACGCAACGCGTAACCATCCGTCCCTTCTCCAAACACTTCTCCGGATTCGGATCATCCTTCTTACACTTCAAAAACGCCACATTCTCACCTCTACACCTAGTCGCAATATGTTTCGAAGCCGACATTAACACCGCGGATGTCGGTATCGGTTCGCTCGAACTCGCCATCACGATCTATCCAATATCTCAAAACCCTAACCCTAAACTTTAAAAAATTCAACAAACCAATAAATTCATAATCAGATCAATAACAGTAAAGAGTTCAGACAGTAATTAAAGTATAGTAAATGCGTAAGTTAGCGGCGTAGGATAGCGGCGTAAGTTAGCAAATGTGTATAACAGATGTGTGATTAGATTAAAATTGGTGAAATTAGATGGAGGTGACTTGGATTTAATTGACAGTGAGTGCGTACGTTAGTGGTGCAAGATAGCGGCGTAAGATAGTTTTACCTGATTTTTGTTGATGATGAGGATGAGAGAAATGAAATGATGAACTTCAGGGGAAGTGTGGCGACTATGGATGTGTTTTGGTGAAGTTACGAAATGGACCCTATAATATTGATTATTTACTTCTTTCCAAAACTGTAACAACATATTTTATGTTATTTTACACCAAAAAATCGAGCTGAACTTGTCGAACCGAAACCGAACCGACCATATTTGGTTCATTTTTCGATTATGTATATTTATGATTTTCGGTTTCGGTTTAAATCTATTCAAGCCAAAACAGAAAGAAAAAAACACACTTAAATCGTATAAACCGAACCGAACTAAATGGACCGACACAAAACCGAGTCACTTCGGTTCGGTTCTCGGTGCATGTCTTTCACAAAATCGGTTTTTAGTTTGATTTGATTTTGGTCGGTTTGGCCGGTTTTAACCTGACCCTTAGCATTTCATATTTACAGATATTTTAACAGATGATTTCTAAAAACGAGCATCTGCATAGGAAAACATTGCCGAAGTAGAAATGTTATATTTTTCTACTTGCAGGAAAAATGAATTGTTTTATGTTAAGTGACAAGAGATTAATAGTTTTTCAAAATGTCAAGTATAACTATCTCACAATAACTACAAATCTATCTCATTTTTTAGTAGGACTTGTTGCAAAAATATGTACGTATTTGATAACTCTTTTTCATAGATTTTTTTTACCAAAAGCAAGATTTAGAAAATAAAAGGATTGTGGCGAGAATGGATGTGTTTGGGTGAACTTACAAAATAGATTTACATTTTTGGGGCTGGTTTGTCAATTGTTTGACTGAACATTAGTCAAACTCTGTCAATATGGATGTTTTTAATCGAGTAAACTACTTTTCTTAAGTTTAATGATAGAGAAAGAAATAGACACATGTGCTTTTTATTTTATGTAAGATAAGAAAAAATAGATAAGAAACTTAGCTATGTTAAGGCTGGTCACTATGGTGGGTGAAAAACCTTCAACTTTCACGTGTCATACTGTCATAACCATAGTGGTGCCTCACATCTGCGCGTCATCCTTANTTTTTTTTTTTTTTTTTTTATAATAAGATTATAAAAAGACATGAACAAAACTGATATTGGATGCATAGCTAGTCATGTATTCACAGGGTAACAAACACACCAGAAAAATGAACCATTTGACACAATATACAAAAATGTGCAATGAGATTGTATTTACATTCACGCAAATAATGTGGCTTCATCACACATAATCACAGATGGTTTTACAAATGTCGTCGTTTCAATTGAAGTTGCGAGTAATTAGCCTCTCGAATATAGCATAGAGATCCTTGTTATCAGGTCCAAGAATTTCATCCGCTTTACGTAAAGTATCCTACAATAGCCACAAATAATTAGACAACAAAAGACGCAAAAATGAAGAATGAAAACGGATAAAAAAACACTTGCCTCTTTGGATTGCTTTTGAGAGTTTAGTTCCTTCACATTTGCTAAAAATGCAGCAAATTGTTCGTATGCCAATCGACTCCTGACAAAAAGCAAACAAAAACGAGCAAATCAGTAGAAGCAGCTAATTTTCACCTCGATGGTATTTTTATGAATTATCTCAAAAAAACAATGTCAACCTATCAAATTGACGATTTGAAAAGTTAGTAACTACTATTATGTTGATGATGTCGTCTTCTCTAGAATTACAAGGGAAATGTATCTTTACCTGACTTGTCTAAAAAATTCCTTGCTATCGACGCGAGTCCCACCTGAAATAAACACAAAGAAGGAAATTGCATACCGTTACATATATACTGATAGGCCTTTGGGCAACCCAGCCCAACCCAACCCAAGAAATGTCAAATATTACCCGTTTTTACCTTGACACGCCCATTTTGTCACGTGAATATTTCATTAAAAAAAAGTAAACCCGTATCTAGTTTTAGTACCTGTCATTGACGCATAGGGACTTGAATTTGCAGATGAATAAACAGAAGATCTATCATCAAATGTGCCTCCTGTGGGTGCAGCAGAAAACGAGTGTCGTCTTGGAGAAACAGGCGGAGGTGTCCTCGTTGGCGATGCAGATGCTGATAAAGTTGGCGGGGTTTCAGGAGGTGTAATCCAAGGTGTGCTTGATTGTGATGATAACAAAAGACTTTGTGATATACGAGGTCTTGATGCTGATAAGATAGACAAAAAGACTCGCTTAGTCAAAAGAGAAAAATACTGGATGTCGTCAATCAATTAAAGTAGAAACGCTTTGTTAAATGTAAAATGTGTCAGCTTAGAGACACGTTAACTTTATATGACGGTGACCCTTGTGTAACTTTGACCCGTAACTAATCAAAACTAGAATCTCCTTAACCAAACGCTAAAAACTAACTACTGTTCCAAAAAATAAGCCCAAACACCCGTTATGTGGCTTACCATCCGTCACATGCTCGGCATGGTATGAAATTCCTACGTTTGAGGAGTGGCTCTGTATCGATGAAGTGCTTTCCTCGTATTCAGGTGGACCCCTTGCCAAACTTTCCTCTTCATCTTGAAGTGACATCATGAGTGTCGTTCTGAAGGTCTCCAACTAAAAGAAATACGCCATGATTAAGTTGATGGCTTAGAAAGGTATATAAACAAACTACACATCGGATTAAGGTTTCCATATTACCTTTGCAACATCACGCTTGAGCTTATTAACTGTTTCCAACAGCGATGCATTTTCTTTCAACAAATTTTCCTAACATCAAAATCTTAAATTAGAACCCAAATGAATATATTACTGTAACCAAATTACGGGATAATGCATGTATAGAGACATTGACATTTGAACACTTTTCATTATAGAAAACAGCTTATTAACTTTGCTATGTCAAAACACAATACAAGATATACTAATAAGCTACAGCACTGAAATAGCTTAGGGAGTGTTTGAAATTGTTCATTTCTTCTGCTTAGCAGATAAGCAGTTAGGACTGTTTGGATAAAACAAACTCTGCTCATTGGGAATAAAATAAGCACGTTTGAACAGCTTAATTCAATGTACTTAGTTATGGAAAAACTAAAATAATTGTCTTAACCTCATTTCTAACCTAAAAGGCCATAAAACATATGCAAGTGAGTTGTTTATGTACTACAAGCTTAAACAAACACCCCCGTTATTATGTAACTAAGCGTTTAGGCCATAAAATAGCAATGTACTTTACTGTATGTCCTAGCTGATTAAGTGAACTAAAAAGTGTCTCATTTAGGGTGTGTTGGCGCGGAGCTTTTGTACGTTTAGTGTTTAGCGTTTAAGATGCAAAACTTGTTTGGCAACAAGCCATTAGCATTTGCGGATATTCTAAACGCCACCTTTTCTATTGCTGCTAAAAGAAACGTTCAAATTCGAACCCTAATTTTACACGTTATAATTGTAGCCACTACCAAACACTTCTATTAAACAAACTGGTAAATGCTAGCTTCGCCAAACATACGCTTTACTATTACAACCCTTTAAAAAGTGTTTAAATTTGTAGATTTTGGTGACGTGTCATACCAGATTGTGACATGCGTCACGTCTTTAATATGACACGTCACAAAATTGTATAGATTGGAACAACTTATGAAAATTTTCTATTTACTTGATAATTATGGTCTTCGACCATTTTGACCGACTAATCCACAAGGTTTGAACCGACGTTTGAACAGACTTACACACATTCTTAAACCAACTAGGTAAAGTCCACCTTTCGCTATAACCTATAAATGGTACAGTTTCTAATTCACGTAATCAGCTAAGACATGATACAAATTCCACTCCTATTTTATAACGTAAACTAAATTGTATATACATCTATACAACAACAACAAACCCAATCCCGCCGGGGCAGGGTATGGGGGAGGTAAAATGTAGACAGGTCCTACCCCTACCCCAGGATAAACCCGGGAGTAGAGAGACTGCTTCCAATGAGACCTCCGGCAAGTGCAGGTGTGCGGGTGAATGGAAAGGAGGCAAAACATAAAGGCACATGCAAGGGGGCACAGACAAAAGCATAAAGCAACATGCAAAACAAGCAAAAGAAAGCAGGCAAAACGAGCAAAACAAACCGAGTAACCAACAAGGGCCCGCATAAAGGCACATGCAAGGGAGCACAGACAAAAGCAGAAGCGAAGGAACACAAAGCAAAGCCCAAACGAAAACTAGAGCCCAAGCACCAAGAAAAGCAGACAAACCTAAGGGAGCAAAACAGAGCAGAGCAAAGCAACGCATGGGGCCTAAAGCTAAGGCAACACTAAAAACGAGGCACAAAAACCAAAAACACAAAGGACAAGAGCAACACAGGGCAAGGGCAAGGCAAAGCAACGCACGGGGCAAACACAAAGCAAAAACAAGGCACCAAAAACCAAAGCGCAAGGGGCAAGGCAACAAAGGGACTCCTAGAAAGCAAAACAACTACAACTACCTAAACCCACTAAGCACCTAGCCGGGACTACCCGCAGACCCTAATATAAAGAGAAAACACATTTGCTTAATACTTAAAAATGTAGGATGTTAAAGTGTTTCTTATATCATTAATGAACCATATAATACAATATACAAACTACTAACCCTTACTCGGGCCTTAGCCCATACAAACTATAAATGGGCTATGCCAAACTACGACTAACAAAAAATTGAGTAATGTTGTTAGAGTAAAATGTTAGGCAATGCAACCTATTAAATATTTAAATACTTAATTACAAACGACTACATTGTTTCGGCTTCTATAGCGGGCTTATGGTTTATTTGGTTTTGGGCTTATATAAGCTTATGCAACATAAGCCCAGAACCAAATAAGCTTAAGCCCGCTGTATAAACCGAAACAAACACCTCCTAAACTGTATACATGCATTAACCCAAAAGATAAAAAATTTATAAAGAAACCCCACTTTTTGATGATCAGCAAGAGACAAGTTATGCAAATCCTGAGACAAAGAAAAGTCAAGGGAGCCAAGCTTAGACTCAAGGTCAACGATGACATCATCCCGACCAGCTATTTCTTGCCGGAGAATGGACGACTCAGATTCAAGGGAAGAGACACGTGTCGAGAGAGCAATGGATGTGATCTTACGAGCTATGTCAAGCTGTTCGAATGGATCCGATGGTAACACATCTAACACTTGTTTTGGAACATTCGTACCCGACATGTTCTGTTTTTACTTTTGTTTTTGTAACATATGAAAGGTGTTTTTTTTTTTTTTTTAATAAAGTTTTTGGTTTTTGTTGATATACTAAAAAGAATGGGCATGTGTGACAACTAAGAGGTAGAGTTATTGCTAGTTGGTTGTCCTAACTTGAATGTGAGTTGTAACTAAAATGTATAATTGGGTTTAAGTTGGAACTTGGTTTTAGGTAATTTGGCTCGAAAGAGGTCGGTCTTAAGTCTAGGGCGACACGAAAGTTGTAACCAGGTCAGATATTATCTGGGAAGGCTCGGAGACAAAGAACGCCTCAAAATATAAAATTTGTCTAACGTAAAGCCCATGGCATGGACTGTACTAAACAGACTATTTGGTAGATTCATGGTCTTCTTTTTAGATGAGCCATGAGGCTTTATCTATTAAAGACTAACGATATGAAAGGTTTTACATCAATTGACGAAAATATAAGTTTGTTAGGTGAGCCCGAAAAAAAAAAGCAAAGAAAACGTTTTCCGTCAATAATAGCAATAATAGAAAGTTTTTCAATGACTAATAAGAACAAACAAAACCCTTCGTTTACTTCTTATTGGAAATGCTCAAAGGACTATAATAGTATATGCAGTAGGCTCGGGATGAGCTCGCGGTCGGTGGTCGTCATCACCATTGCAAACAATGTCAACAAGGCCTCGGGTAGGCAAGCTTGTCGCTCGTGGTTGCTTTGCCAAGCTTGACTTGATCTGTGAGTTATTAAAAAGTATTAAAGGAAGTGTATGGTGCAATTGAAGAAGTTGTAGCTATCCTAGTTTTAATTCGTTTTCATGCTTTATATTTTAGGTTTTGTTAATAACAGTTACTAAAAATAGTTTTATTTGTCAATAGTAGCAAAGCAGACGATTATCCACGTATAACGGCGACGATGTATAACAGCGTTAATTTGTCTGTACAATTAGTTTTAACTGTATATATGAGTGTGAAGTAAGTGAGAAAATTAATTATTTTCTATTTAATACGTTGCATTGCAGCATTTTAATTTAACACGTTACCTGTTTTTTAATGTTTTAAATTTTAAGCAAATGTGTTGTGTTTAGTATAGATAAAGTTGAAAAAGAAGTTAAATTCGAATGATTTGATTGTAATCGTCAAATGTATAAATAAATTATGCATGTTATAATACATTATCATTACCATTTTCTTAACAAAATGATTGAACTGCGTCACCTGTGAAAGCAATGTGATACAGTATTTCGAGACGTTTTATTTCATATCTTTAATGTATTTAGTAATTTAGATACAAAAAACAATCACTTACATGTCGTTATCATTAGGGAATGTGTTAATTTTTAAACATTGAATCTAAACTTAGAGACACATCAAATCTTATCTCAAATACACTTCCAATAAACTAACCACATTTTGTTTTTCAACTCTTGTGAATTTGTGATGAAGCATCACTTGTTGTTAACCTTCATTTCGGATACGAATTAATCTTTTTACGTAAAACAAAAGGACATTGCATTCATATTCGTTCCTAACAATAGATACAATTATGAACCAATTATTCATAACTATTTAAATTTTCTTATACTTTTGGTAGAGTTTGGCACCAAAAGGATAGTTTGAAGTTAGGCAGGAGTTGGCATGATTAGCATATTTGGTTTGACATTTCAATTATGAGGGGATTAAATACATAGGCCATCAAACACTATGATATTTGTGTTAAGTTCCAAATTGCAACTTGTCTCTAATGATGCATTTATACATTTGTGGTCACATGAGAATGTCCTGGTTGGTGATATTAATCTCTTATAAACGGGTCAATTATGATATTTAATGTTCTATTAATGTTAGGGCGGGCTAGGGGAGCACCTTGTGTCAGCCCTGCGGTAAAAACTTTTACCGAGTGGCAAGGTACAAAATACCGTCGCCTCCTGCGGCATCCCTTTTTTTGTTTCCCTTGCGGCATGTGTCCTACCGATGCATTCAAAGAAAGAGAAAAGGTTTAGGAAGAAATAACGTGCTTAATAATTCATGGTAAAAAAAATGGTTAAATTATAACGTGAAACTTATATTTAAAAAAAGAAAAGACTCACCACACCCTTTGATTACTTTTAACTTGGAACTATATTTCAATGCTAACTCACTCATTATTCTACTTACATTGTTCATAGCTTTATATTCGCTTCTTTTGTTTTCTTTACTTTTTGTTGTCTAGCCCTTCTTTTGTCCCATTGATTCCACACTAACTAAAGAATATTAGGTAAGTGTCACTCATACGAATGCATAAACACAGTATCTAGTTATCATTTGGTGACTTCTTTAAAGGCCACAACTTTGAATATTCAATTGATATAATCTATAATACTTGTTGATTATTGCTTTACTAGTATAAGACAATGTACTTGCAACCCTCAATTATGTATCATGCTTGCTTTTATTGTCTTAGGCCAATAATTTTTGGGTAAATAGCAAGGAGATGCTATGCATTTTTACTCTTAAGATCAATATTTCAAAATTTATATTTTGGGGTCTATATAACTTGTGGTCAGTCATTCTGATGTCATCGTAAGACTCTCATGTTCGAAACTTACTATGTAGACATTGTGGGAGTGACTAGTGAAACTGTGAAAGGGTTCAAAAACGCTCACGGAGATACCTAGGTAGGTGCGTGTACATCAATGTAAAAAGACTCGTTCTCCTAACATAACCTGGACTCGAAACCTATTGGGAGTATATTTTTTCTTTCGCCACTATTGTGGTGTCAATTGTTTTTAGACTTGCAACATTTTTATGCTGATTAAAGTAGCTTCTAGTGCGGCCCCATTAGTTGGTTTCAATGGAAAACAATAATATCAGATGCATTATTTTCATTCAATTATACATATGATAAAATCATCAATACCCTCAGAATTATTAGAAACTTCAATGTTGAACTGTTACTCTGGTCAGCGTTAGCGTCTACAGTAGTCAAATCGATTGAGACTCGACAAAAATATCGCTCATATGATTGTCATCAACAAATACGCAACCAATCAATCTGGCCTTGCAACTCTCTAATGATCAAAGTAACAAAACCCGTGAAAGTTAAACGTCCGCAGTTTATCTCCGTGTTATACTTGACTTCAACTTTCAAAATAACAATCCTACACGTTAAATCTCCTAGAAAAACAATATGATACTTGAAAAACACGGTCCATTTTAGCTCTGGTAGCTTGCTTGAAAGCCAAATTCGAGTACAATGATTACAATATATTCAGATTAAATTAATAATCTGAACAACAAAAAAACAACCCAATTAAAAACTTGAAGATGTAATATGAAAGACATTGCTTGCAAATAGCATCTCATGAGTTTGAATACAACGACAGTCTCAGATAATGCGTCTTGTTTGGCAAACTAACCAGAATTATTACGAGCGATGTGAAATACAACAATTTCCCCTGTTAGTTTAATGGGCAAGCTTTCTCGAACTCTTTCTGCTCTGGGCGGCATCGTTCAAATTCATCGGTATTGTAGTACATGCAGCCGGCATAAGAATCCATTTCCTTTGTGCACTGCTGATGAAGATCTCTCAGCCTGCATAGGAACCGTGTTATTTAGTTTCGTTAATCATTTATTCAAAATTTCAAAGTTCACAAAAAATATTATGTACACACTAAAATTCAAAAATTAATGAGCCGACTACAAACAGATGGAGGGGGGTATACATCTGTGTATCTATACGACAAACTACAACTGTCGCTATAATCCTAATTAATGCATCAACTATATACAGGTGCTTTAATAGTGGACATAGTGTTTGTAGGCCAACCACCCCGGCCCGTTCCAAGTGTACTAAAACATGACACCTTTTCAAACAGAAGTTGTTTTGACCCATTAACCAATCATTCCATTTATAGATGGAGCCCTCGGACGAATAAGTCATAACAGTGATTCAGTCAATTCATGCACAGCTGTTCGTCAATTCACGTGTCTTCTGCATTCCTTCTTTGCCTGTTTGATCCCCTTAAGATTTAATTCATTATCTGAAAAAGCGGTGGCATTATGTGCTCAAACTCTTTCCAAAAAACTATGATGCAAATACAGTTCACCTAAAGAGAATGATCCTAACAACTATGATACCAATTAACAAAGATCGATCCTGGTATTATTCTGAACTGATAACATATATCCTAACATGCTAATTACAAGATAAAGGTGATACTAATAAACAATAAAATACCATATATAAACACAAATTTTTTGTAATTATCCTACCGGGCCTTCACAATATGATGCTACTACCAAAAACTTGATGACACTTTAACGGTTGCACTCGCCTTAGAATCTCAAGACACAAAATATCAGCTGTATACACCTCCATGAACAACATGATGAGTCATTTTCTGGGGCAAGCTATTAGATAAATTCCATGAGAGTATTCTATATTCATGAAACACCAAAAACTGCTAGAAAATTAGGGATTTGGATCAACAATCCTGGGTCAGGATATGTATTGTGATCTCTTTCCTGTATCAAAATGAAATCTTATGGTGATGCGGATGACATGCAGAAGATTTCTGCATTATTTTCTATGAGACGCATCCTAAAATTCCTGTTTGATGTCATCTTCTAGCTACATAATGTCAGTGTCTGTAATTGACTTCTAGACGATGACATAAAGTTGTTTACGAAAGGAGTTAACCCAATAAACATTTAACATTTTAAAGGCTCTAGGCTGCGTATGATAATTGACATAAGCTCTATAACTCCTATGGAAACATGAGCAAGTTCTCATTTAAGACCTACGCACGTATTTGCTGCCAGATATCTTATTAAAGATCATTCTATCGAATTCAACACCAAAAATGCTCAGGAGCAGACTGATTTTTTCATATGGATTAATACGAGTATTCAATTTCTACGATCGTGAAAAGCCTTGTCTGTTGGAAGGAATGAAGGATCACTAAAGTTTAGATACTAAGAGAACTGTAAAGCTTGCGCAAAGATGAAAACGACTGCATAAATCAACAAGGTCAATCCTAATCCAGAAATCATGATCCTCAATCTATAAATGATACCAACATGGTTACAAATCTCAAATAAAGGCTACGAAAAGATGCATTACATCCATTCTTACACCTTTAATGATATTGGTGGGCTAAATTCAATGACAATTTGAACAAAAAAAAAAAAAAAAAAGTTGGCACTCACAACCGATGAATAACTATGGTGCATATTGGAAACTGTCATAAGGTCAACTAGATGTCAAGATATATACAAGCACAACCCTTTATCAAATGGCCTGCAATCTGGCTCTATAACAGGTAAGGACTACGTAACTCATCTTCGCTCATGATTCATGTAGCAAATAAACCAAAAAGTTGGTCTTGTATAGCTAAGTTCAAGTATGACTTTTGACACTAAGATCAACATATTATCAAGAGAAAGACCCATGCCGTGTGTTGTCTATGGGAGAGAGTGCATAGAATTAGCTATGAGCCGCAGATTTAGTGTACATTTGAGCCATATATACATCATGCATAGTTATACATATCACCTATTGCCCAACGCGTAAACAGCCAACAAGAGATCACTGTATCTAAACATAGAATGTAGAAGCAACAGCACGCATATACTTAATAAGTATAATCCAACTACATCTAGAAGAACAGCTAGGCCTCACATCCGCTACATTCCCTACATTCCCAATCGAGACTAGGATTACACTCCAAATAGCAAAACCAGTTTTCTTCCTCCATTTCAGTCCAACAATTGCAAATCCACATTCAAAAAAACTTCTACCATATAACAAATAACAGAAACTTATACTACATCTTAGATAACTTTTACTAAATCAAAACAAGCTATACTATAGCATAGAATAACACCAACTTCAGAACATTGCATTTGCTATTTGTAGATATCGATAACTGACACCAATGTGTAACCTAATTGCATACAATTCAGAACCTATCATTTATTGTGTCTACAAATTTTAATAAATCATAAATTTACATATAAAAAACAGCTTACACGACATCATAGAATAACAGCAACATCAGAACATCTAATCATTAGTGTACACACATCAATAAGTAACATAAAGACATAAACTAACTGCATACGATTTAGATCATATCAAATAGACATTTAGTAATCTGTGCAATTTGTACTATATCAAAACAACACATCATAACAGAATAGCAAATCTCATTTATTTGTATATGCAAATCAATAAGTGAAACCAAGGCGTGAATTAACTGCATACAATTCAGAGCATATCATATATCAGCGTGTGCAATGTATACCAATTCTAAACAGCTTAAAACTACAGCAGCTCTAGAACATCTCATTCATTAGCATGTGCACATATCGCTACCTAACACAAAGGCGCAACCTAACTGAAATTTACACAATATCACAGAAATTCTTCATCTACAAAACATCTCGCTCATTTGTATGGGCTTATCCGTTACATGACATGAAAGCCTAACTTAACTGCATATAACTAAGTATATATAGGGAAAAAAAATCATCAAACGGCCTAGTGGTAAGGCACCTGACTTCATAGGTATACGGTTCAAACCTCACTAGGTACATATTTGGGGATGGCCATAAAGCTCATTACATTTCAAACACTTGAATGTGTGTTGAAGTTAATAGGTAAAGAGTCTGAAACGGCCACCGGAATACCTAGGTTAGGTCGCGTACATTTGAGTCAAATAATCACCCTCCCCAGGTAACCTCAATAGGGAAAACCACATCCATTTATTCGGCAAGTGTCGCTCATATGAATGCATAAACATAGCATTCACTTATCATATGGTAAACGGATGTGCTTTTACCTCTTCAGGTTATCCGATGAGAGCAAATCTTTGACTAAAATGTACGCGGCCTAACCGGGGTAACCTAAACAGAGAAAACCACATCCCTTTACCTGTTCGTATCATTTATTAGTATGTGGTGCAACTTATACTATCGGGGCGTTAATTTAAGCTTATTTGTGAGCTTATGTGATCACAATTTATATTTCATAAGCCCGTTTCCGGCTTATTTCGACACTTATGGGCTTATATAAGCTTGTTGTAATATAACAAGCTTATATAAGCCCATAAGGAGGTGTTTGTTTAAGCTTATATGTGGGCTTATGAGCTAATTTGGTTTCGGCTTATATTTCCTAAGCCTGGGTTTTCCGGCTTATTTTGAGACTCGGGTGTTTGTTTAAGCTTATATGTGGGCTTATTAGCTTATTTAATATATGCTTATATTACATAAGTTCCAATTTTTATATCAAAACAAACTTATATAAGCCCATAAGTCTCAAAATAAGCTAGAAAATCCAGGCTTATGAAATCAAATAAGCTCATAAGCCGACATATAAGCCTAAACAAACACCCCGTATATCTTACAACTATAGCAAATTCACAACATCTCATTAACTCACTTCCTCAAACGCCTAACATAACAACATAGTACATTTCTTCAAAGAGCGAAAACACACTTACAAAGACAAAACACAACGCGTAACCATCCGTCCCTTCTCCAAACACTTCTCCGGATTGGGATCATCCTTCTTACACTTCAAAAACGCCACATTTTCCCCTCTACACCTAGTCGCAATATGTTTCGAAGCCGACATTAACACCGCGGATGTCGGTATCGGTTCGCTCGAACTCGCCATCACGATCTATCCAATATCTCAAAACCCTAACCCTAACTTAACAAAATTCAACAAAAACAACAAATTCATAATCAGATCAATAATAGTAAGAGTTCAGACAGTAATTAAAGTATAACAGACAGTAAATGCGTAAGTTAGCGGCGTAGGATAGCGGCGTAGGATAGCGGCGTAGGATAGCGGCGTAAGTTAGGAAATGTGTATAACTTAAAATTGGTGAAATTAGATGGAGCTGACTTGAGTTTAATTGACAGTGAGTGCGTACGTTAGTGGTGCAAGATAGCGGCGTAAGATAGTTTTACCTGATTTTTGTTGATGATGGAGGATGAAATGAAATGAAATGATGAACTTCAGGGGAAGTGTGGCGACTATGGATGTGTTTTGGTGAAGTTACGAAATGGACCCTATAATATTGATTATTTACTTTTTTCCAAAACTGTAACAACATAATTTATGTTATTTTACAACAAAAAATCGAGCTGAACTTGTCGAACCGAAACTGAACTGACCATATTTGGTTCATTTTTCGATTATGTATATTTATGATTTTCGGTTTCGGTTTAAATCTGTTCAAGCCGAAACAGAAAGAAAAAAACACACTTAAATCGTATAAACCGAACCGAACTAAATGGACCGACACAAAACCGAGTCACTTCGGTTCGGTTCTCGGTGCATGTCTTTCACAAAATCGGTTTTTAGTTTGATTTGATTTTGGTCGGTTCGGTCGGTTTTAACCTAACCCTTAGCCTTTCATATTTACAGATATTTTAACAGATGATTTTCTAAAAACGAGCATCTGCATAAGAAAACATAGCCGAAGTAGAAATGTTATATTTTTCTACTTGCAGGAAAAATGAATTGTTTTATGTTAAGTGACAAGAGATTAATAGTTTTTCAAAATGTCAAGTATAACTATCTCACAATAACTACAAATCTATCTCATTTTTTAGTAGGACTTGTTGCAAAAATATGTACGTATTTGATAACTCTTTTTCATAGATTTTTTTTACCAAAAGCAAGATTTAGAAAATAAAAGGATTGTGGCGAGAATGGATGTGTTTGGGTGAACTTACAAAATAGATTTACATTTTTGGGGCTGGTTTGTCAATTGTTTGACTGAACATTAGTCAAACTCTGTCAATATGGATGTTTTTAATCGAGTAAACTACTTTTCTTAAGTTTAATGATAGAGAAAGAAATAGACACATGTGCTTTTTATTTTATGTAAGATAAGAAAAAATAGATAAGAAACTTAGCTATGTTAAGGCTGGTCACTATGGTGGGTGAAAAACCTTCAACTTTCACGTGTCATACTGTCATAACCATAGTGGTGCCTCACATCTGCGCGTCATCCTTACCCTTTTTGCACTCGTTTGGTGGTCTGTACCACTGAACAATTTATTATTTATTATTATTATTATGTTTGTTAATTTGTGAGGTATATTGTGAGATATGTTTGTATAAAGTGAAATATTTTTATATTTTTGGTTTGATGATTACTATAACACTTGTTTGATGGTAGGTTTAGTAGTGTATTGAACGGTGATGTGTGAGTTATAAGTATTACTCCTAATAAGCCCGATGCGAATTAAGTTTATTTTGAACCTGTTAGATGTGTAAATGATAAGTTTTTTTTGTTTTTTTTTTTTTTTTTTTTTTTTTCCTCCTCCCCTAAGAGAGAGTATAATAAGATTATAAAAAAATCATGAAAACTTATATTGGATGCATAACTAGTCATATTCACAGGGTAACAAACACACCAGAAAAATGAACCATTTGACACAATATACAAAAATGTGCAATGAGATTGTATTTACATTCAAGCAAATAATGTGGCTTAATCACACATAATCACAAATGGTTTTACAAATGTCGTCGTTTCAATTGAAGTTGCGAGTAATTAACCTCTCGAATATAGCATAAAGATCCTTGTTATCAGGTCCAAGAATTTCATCCGCTTTACGTAAAGTATCCTACAATAGCCACAAAAAATTAGACAACAAAAGACACAAAAAATGAAAACATGTAAAAAAACACTTGCCTCTTTGGATTGCTTTTGAGAGTTTAGTTCCTTCACATTTGCTAAAAATGCAGCAAACTGCTCGTATGCCAATCGACTCCTGACAGAGCAAACAAAAACGAGCAAATCAATGAAAACAGTTACTAATTTTCACCTCCATGGTATTTTATGAATTATCTCAAAAAAACAATGTCAACCTATCGAATTGATGATTTGAAAAGTTAGTAACTACTATTATGTTGATGTCGTCTTCTCTAGAATTATGAGGGAAATGTATCTTTACCTGACTTGTCTAAAAAATTCTTTGCTATCGACGCGAGTCTGACCTGAAAATAAACACAAAGAAGTAAATTGCATAAAGCCTTTGGACTTTCGGCAGCCGAATCCAACCCAACCAGAGAAATGTCAAATATTACCCGTTTTGACCTTGACCCGCCCATTTTGTCACGTGAATATTTCACCAAAAAAAGTAAACCTTTGTCTAGTTTAGTACCTGTCATTGAGGCATAGGGACTTGAATTTGCAGATGAATAGACAGAAGATCTATCATCAAATGTGCCTCCTGTGGGTGCAGCAGAAAACGAGTGTCGTCTAGGAGAAACAGGCGGAGGTGTCCTTGTTGGCGATGCAGATGCTGATAAAGTTGGTGGGGTGTCAGGAGGTGTAAGCCAAGGTGTGCTTGATTGTGATGATAACAAAAGACTTTGTGATATACGAGGTCTTGATGCTGATAAGATAGACAAAAAGACTCGCTTAGTCAAAAGAAAAAAATACTGGATGTCGTCAATCGATTAAAGTAGAAACGCTTTGTTAAATGGGAGTAAAAATGTAAAATGTCTCAGCTTAGAAACAAGTTGACATAATATGACGGTGACCCTTGTGGAACTTTGACCCGTAACTAATCAAATCTAGAATCTCCTTAACCAAACACTAAAACTAACTACTGTTCCAAAAAATAATTCCAAACATCCGTTATGTGGCTTACCATCCGTCACATGCTCGTAATGGTACGAATTTCCTACGTTTGAGGAGTGGCTCTGTATCGATGAAGTGCTTTCCTCGTATTCAGGTGGACCCCTTGCCAAACTTTCCTCTTCATCTTGAAGTGACATCATGAGTGTCGTTCTGAAGGTCTCCAACTAAAAGAAATACGCCATGATTAAGTTGATGGCTTAGAAAGGTATATAAACAAACTACACATCGGATTAAGGTTTCTATATTACCTTTGCAACATCACGCTTGAGCTTATTAACTGTTTCCAACAGCGATGCATTTTCTTTTAACAAATTTTCCTAACATCAAAATCTTAAGTTAGAACTCAAATGAATATTTTACTGTAACCAAATTACGGGATAATGCATGTATAGAGACATTAAACTGTTGAACACTTTTCATTATAGAAAACAGCTTATTAACTTGTCTATGCCAAAACACAATACTCGTACAAGATATACTTATAAGCTACAGCTCTGAAATAGCTTAGGGAGTGTTTGAAATTGTTCATTTCTTCTGCTTAGCAGATAAGCAGTTAGGACTGTTTGGATATACAAACTCTGCTTGTTGGGAGTAAAATAAGCAGGTTAGAACAGTTTGATTCAAAGTACTTAGTTACAGTAAAACTAAACTAATTGTCTTTAACCTCATATCTAACCTAAAAAACCTTAAACATATGCACGTGAGTTATTTATCTAACAAAAGCTTAAACAAACGCCGCCCTTATTATATAACTAAGCGTTTAGGCCATAAAATAGCAATGTAGTTTACTTCATGTCAGCTGATTAAATGAGCTAAAACTGTCTCAATTAGGGTGTGTCACGGAGGGTTTTGTACTGTTTATTATACAACACTTGTTTGGCAACAAGCCGTTAGCGTTTGCACGTATTCTAAATGCCAATTTTTCTATTGCTGCTAAAAGAAGCGTTCAAATTCGAACCCTAATTTTACTTCATTTTACGCGTTATAATTGTAGCCACATTACCAAACACTTTTATAAAACAAATCAGGAAATGCTAGTTCGCCAAACATAAGCTTTAGTGTTACAAACCTTTAAAAAGTGTTTAAATTTGTACATTTTGGTGACGTGGTCATACCACATCTTCTATATGACACGTCACCAAAATGTACAGCTTTTAAATTTTTTCTATTTTTTTGATACATTTTGACCAACTAATCCACAAGGGGGTGTTTGTTTCGGTTTATATAGCTGGCTTATGGCTCAAATTTGGTTCTAGGCTTATGTCTCATAAGCTCACTTTTTGTGGCTTATTTTGAAACCTTTCGGCTTATATATATGATATAATAAGCTTATTATGACATAATAAGCTTATATATAAGCCAAAAGGTTTTAAAATAAGCCACAAAAATTGAGCTTACGTAACATAAGCCCAAAACCAAATAAGCCATAAGCCCGCTGTATAAGCCGAAACAAACACCCCCTAAACTGTGTACATGCATTAACCCAAAAGATAAAAAATTTATAAACAAACCCCACTTTTTGATGATCAGCAAGAGACAAGTTATGCAAATCCTGAGACAAAGAAAAGTCAAGGGAGCCAAGCTTAGACTCAAGGTCAACGATGACATCATCCCGACCAGCTATTTCTTCCCGGAGAATGGACGACTCAGATTCAAGGGAAGAGACACGTGTCGAGAGAGCAATGGATGTGATCTTACGAGCAATATCAAGCTGTTCGAATGGATCCGATGGTAACACATCTAACACTTGTTTTGGAACATTCGTACCCGACATGTTCTGTTTTTACTTTTGTTTTTTTAACATATGAAAGGTGTTTTTTTTTTTTTTTTAATAAAGTTTTTGGTTTTTGTTGATATACTAAAAAGAATGGGCATATGTGACAACTAAGAGGTCGAGTTATTGCTAGTGGGTTGTCCTAACTTGAAATGTGAGTTGTAACTTAAATGTTTATAATTGGGTTTAAGTTGGAACTTGGTTTTAGGTATGGTTTTGGGTAATTTGGCTCGAAAGAGTTTGGTCTTAAGTCTAGGGCGACACGAAAGTCCTAACCAGGACGGATATTATCTGGGAAAAGTTGAACTAGTTCGATCATGGCTCGGAGACAAAGAACGCCTCAAAATATAAAATTTGTCTTATGGAAAGCCCATGGCATGGAGTGTACTAAACAAGTAAACATACTATTAGGTAGATTCATGGTCTTCTTTTTAGATGAGCCATGAGGCTTTATCTATTAAAGACTAACGATACGAAAGGTTTTACATCAATTAACGAAAATATTAGTTTGTTAGGTGAGCCCGAAAAAAAAAGCAAAGAAAATGTTTTCCGTCAATAATAGCAATAATAGAAAGTTTTTCAATGACTAATAAGAACAAACGAAACCCTTCGTTTACTTCTTATTGGAAATGCTCAAAGGACTATAATAGTATATGCAGTGGCTCGGGATGAGCTCGCGGTCGGTGGTCGTCATCACCATTGCAAACAATGTCAACAAGGCCTCGGGTAGGCAAGCTTGTCGCTCGTGGTTGCTTTGCCAAGCTTGACTTGATCTGTGAGTTATAACTAGAAGAAATGCATGATTCGGGTTGAGCTAAGAGTTTGGTTTTGGGTATGGTTTAAGTAGCTTGGCTCGTAAGGTTGTATCTAATAAAGATACCTTAAGATTGTATTTATCACCGTCATCTCAGCCCTACATTAGTTTTTTCTCTTTAAAGCCAAGCTTACCACAAATTTAGTGTAATACGACAACTAACTTCATCACCAAAATATACCTCACTTAAACACAAGTATTCCCCACCAAAACACACACTACACGACTCAGTCCAGGCATTGACCTAGTCTTCATTTTTGTTGATTGAAGACACATGCTTAAGACGGGCCATAATAAAGCCGGCGCGTCTTGGGTGGTCCAAGACTCGATCGTGGCACCCTTATTACGCCTGATCTAAGTGGTTGGTCTTAAGGCTATGTTCACCTCAAAGTCGTAAAGAAGTCATATGTTATCTATGAAAAACATGTGAAGCCTAAAAATATCAATTAATTGTTTGTTTATAAACGTGTCTGGTAAAATAGTTGTAACTAGAAGATGATGTGTAAAATTTAGTTGTTAGAGTTTCCATGTTTGGTTTAGTAACGACAATGTTTGTTTTTACTACTTGTTGTCAAATACGCATTTTATAAACACTAATTGCTTCAAAATGCTATGCTCTAAACACGCTATAAAATAAAAAGACCAGTGAACCTGAATTCAAACTTCAAAACTTTTTATATTTCTCTTTAAGCATTTCTCATCCAATTTACATTTTTCCAACACCCTAACCCACATACAAACAGATTTGTCTAGACTAACGCCAAACCTTATCGGGTAAACAATGAAAAACCAACAACACATACACAGCTAGCTTGCCGCCACTATGCACGAGTAATATGCTAATATACTTAAACAAACAAACTTCTTTTGCTGCTTGATGGTCTTGTTTTTTTAAACGAGTGATAACTACTAGCACAGATAAGCATTTAAACTCGATTAATGAACATTTGTTATTTCTTGGTTAATCTTGAGTTAGTTACGGTAGAACATTGACTAAAAAAGGCATTTTTTTTTTTTTTTTTTTGCATTTATTAAATTGGCCAACTAGCAATGAAATATATACATTGAATAATCATCACATGTGTCATTTGCTAATATGTTTTCTTCTCAACTCAACTCAGCTCACATTAGCAAATGACCTATGCAATGACTATTTAATTAATATATTCCATTGCTAATTGGCCTCTTAATAAATGAAAAGGAGACTTTTTAGTTAATGTTTTACTATAATTTACTCGAGATTAACCAAGAAATTATCACTTGATGAAAATTTGTCAATTTTAAGCTCGACTACACAAGTCACATACTACAACTAACAAGAATCCATGTCCTTCACCCAGATTGCTTATTGAGTCGATTCATTCAAGATGATGATGTTGTTGTTGTTGACTTTTTATGTAATGGCTAATTGGGCCTTGAGTGGCCCAAACGATAGGTTACCCTAATATTACTACTTTGAGCACTCGCAATCGTAACTCACTCCCGGCGCCTAAACCCCCTTTAACGTGCGTTAACGCAGTGTTAGCCACACCGTTCGTCTATGTTAAAACGGCGTTAACGCTAGGCGTTAGCGAATTAACGCCGAGTTAAAGCAACATGCGAAAAAAAAAAAAAAAAAAAAAAAAAAAAAAAAAAAAAAAAAAAAAAAAAAAAAAAAAAAAAAAAAAAAAAAAAAAAAAAAAAACTTGCTCATTCACAATGGATCCAAATCAAAGTGCCGAATTATCTCGGAGCTGGTCAGACATAGATGACGAATCTGATATAGATTTATGATTGCCGCATACAAGTATCAGCAACGCATAAAACAAGAAGCAGCTCATCCTTAGGTGGCTCGTACCCACATATTTCGTGAACGTGAGCTTGCCAAAGAATGTTTGCTAAACGAATATTTCGTTCAAGGTTGTAAGTATAAACAACTCAAAACACAATACAAAACGCAAGACCTAAAGCACATGTATAATAGATTGCCATTCATAGGCAAATGTATGCATATGTTTAAAATTCACATAACCGATGCTAAAAGTCATTTGTTTTCAGTACATAACAAAAAAAACATAAAACGGAAGTAACTTCATTGTCCCAATGTGCACCGCTCGCTCATTCAGGATCATCAATACGATCATTTACATGTGGAGGTCGAGGATATCCTTTAAAAATAGCACCCATAATTATTCCAGCAAATGCCGCGCCTACAATAGCCTCCAAATACCCACCTGACACATCAAATTGACAATTATTATTATCAAAAATCTATTTCCACAATCATTAATCATACAATAACCACTTGCACGTTATCACTCATTCTACTTCCTAATTAGCTAAACATGCCCTAAACTCCCTAACAAGTAAACGTTAATAATACACACCTGATGATGCTAGCTCTTCAATGAAGACAGCCACTTCCCCTGCTTTTTGAAACTTTTCAGCGAACTGTTACAAAAAAAACACACGTTTGCAAATTTGACCATCTCTGCAATTCATGTTGTAGACATAGCTGTGATGCCGACAGTAGCAGCGACTCCTTTATGTGTCGTGTTTTATGTTGTTTGTTATGTTTGTTGTAGTTGTGAGATTGTTGTTGATTAGAAGAATAAAATCGGGATGAAAGCTACAATCTGTTGGAATAAGCTAAAATTAGCTAACAATAAGAATGAAAATAAGATTAAAAAAAATCTAACAAACTCACAATTTAGTTGTGAATTGTCTCGGGAAATGGAAATCGAAACAATCTGGTGTTTTATATCGACGTAACATATTCGGTTACGGTTAATGGGTTGATTAATCAAGTTGGCCCAATAAGCTTATTTATTTTATTTTTCTCTCTAGTTACTAACGTATCTATTAAAAGAATTACGACTTTTTGTGGTGGTAAACATTTTTTCAGAACAAGCTTGAGAAGAAGAGGTAAAAAATACTGCTAAGAGAATATGTTAAAAAATGTACCAAAGCAAAAAAATAAATAAATAAATAATAAAATAAATCTAACACAAGTTTCGGATCCCTTATGGTTTTATATGGCCGATCTCATTTCATGGGCTTTTATATAAAGGCTTTTTTGGGATATAATCTTTTAAAATAAGCTAGCTTATTAAATAAGCTTTGTTTGTCACACGGATTTATGGAAGTTTTTATAAGCAATAAGTCATCATAAGCCCAAGCCCATTAAAAAGAGCTTATGGGGGCTTATTGATAGTCAAATTATTTAAATACCCTTTAAAATATAATGAATTATCACGCAAAACCTAAAATATATCTGAATTTAATTTGATGTATTTTATGCGATTTTACGTTTATAACCTTCACCTCCAACTCATTCGTTAAACAACTCTATAAAAATACTAGTTACGGTCATAAACAATTTGTTTCAATAATAGATATATTGTACTAAGTTTTTAACTGTATGTTAATTGTGATATTTATTATTATTATTATTATTATTATTATTATTATTATTATTATTATTATTATTATTATTATTATTATTATTATTTTAATCCACCACATTTATTGAAAATTATTATTATTATTATTATTATTATTATTATTATTATTATTATTATTATTTTCGAAACCAAAGTTTTATAATTGTTTGATTTTTTTCGAAACGGTGTATTTGACTCGACCAAGTTTGATCCGAGACTGTTTGGACATGTGCCCATTTGGCCTCTATTTTTTATTTGCCTTTTTTGATCCGTGCCACCCATTACCCGAACAACTCATACTGCCGCCTCTAATCATATGCTCGGAATTGATAATGAGGCTCGGTTGGGGATTAATATTGGCTAAGGAAATAGGACTACAAAAACTTTAAATGTGTTAATTTCGCACTTAATATCTCCTTATGAATTAAAATATCTTGTGTCAAGCTAGAGACCCTATACATATATATAGTACTCCAACTCTATTTACAAAAAATAAATTTATAGATTAATCTTAAATGGAACATTTTTTAATCTTCTATAGTCATTCTACATCTTTTATCAACTAGCATGTGGTCTAGTGGGTAAAGCTTAAAGAGTTAAGTGAGTCAACTGTGAGAGTAGTACCGGTTTGGGTGACCTACCGGGAAGTCCTCACATGGGGGCAGGACCACATGCTGTGTTGATACCATCCTTCCACCGCAAATGCTCAAATTGACTGGTCAGTGAGGGGCCTCTTGGAGAAAATGGTCAGGGTTCATAGCCCACCTCCTGATAAGTACAGTCATTGGGACAGGTGCTCATTGCCTGGGGCCGGGTCCTTGGGGGAGGGTCCGGTTGGCATCCTTAGGATGCATGGGACCAGGGTGATCCCACCGATCTTCACCTTTTGGAGTCATTCTACATCTTTCAAAGGTAGGAGTTTCTAAAGAGTTTTCAGATTTTTCATCTTCCAAAAGTTTAACGAGTCTTATAGATTGGTGTATATAGTTGTAATCCCAATAAACCTTTTTGAATGACCCTTTATCTTGGTGGGTCTTAACAACTTATAGCAAAACGACATTGCCAAAAACTCAAAGTTTTAGCTATTTATGTATAATCCCTTCGTCTAATTATTATTGTTTTTACTACAACTTTGATTTTGTCAAAAGTCATAAAAATACATTTTACCATTCGACAATGATTTATAGTAATTTTAATTGTGAAAAGTATCGAACTATATGCTAATTCTTAATTAAGATATCATACTATTAAAATGATTAAATAAGGATTCAACTTTCATTTTTGTGTAATCAAAATATCTTTCACATTTTATACGTTCACATGTTGTCCGACGTGCCAACATATTATCGGATAAATTCGATAAAGCCACCCTATCTATATACTATCTATAAAAAGTGTATGGTCAAATTGAAATATTGAATTGTTAAGTGTTGAAAATTAGTCAAAGGTGAGAAATGAATAATGTAATTAATACTCTTATTAAAACACCTCATTGCTTAAAAGTAGAGTGATTTATTCATATTTTACAACTAACTAAAAGCATATCTATCAAATTAAATACAAACAATTAAAACATCCCTTACTAAAAAGTACAATAAAAGTTTTCACAATATACAATTTAAACAAGCTACAACATAATCAATAATATAAAATAATTAAACACACTAATTAATGTTATTTTTAAAACACCCTAAAATGAAAAGTACATGTTATTATACACATTATACAAATTAATAAAACACAAAAAGTTTCATACAAGCTAACAAGTTGACGGTACATGTAGTTTTGAAAACTGGACCGGACCAACGGGTTCAACCAGGAACCGGTGTCGCCACCAGTTTGGCTAACCAATAAAAGTCACGGTTCAACCAATTGAACCACCCGGGTCGACCCAAGTTTCAAAACATTATGTTTAATCCTCAAATCTTCAAACTTTTATTATTTTTCGTTTATGACCCATAAACTTTTTATATCACTAAACGATTTGTCGTTATAGAATTCCGTTGCTATGCACGGGTACTCGTCTAGTTGCACAAAAGAAAAATGAATATCTTTTCTTAGAAAAATGATTCATATGACTAATTTATAAGTCTAACCCATTAAATAAGTGACACGTGTGTTGCACTACATCTCTCTACACCATTGATATTGACATGTGTTTCAAGATCTTAGGGTGCGTTTGGTTTGATACTTTGGATTGAGTTTTAAGTTTGATGTGACAATAATTTGTCGTTTGGTTCATTCTTTTAATAAAATGAATGATAGATGGAATGAAATTTCATTCCACAATTTTGAATGAGTTGGGTAGGCCATGGCCAACCCCAAAATTTTGAATAGAAGCCAATGTATTCATTAGACTTGTACTACATTGCCGCAGGGATGGAGCCAAAACCAAATATGACTGGGTGCACAAAATCTTTTGAACCATAACACTGAAACACATTTCGAAGGACCGGGTGCATTTAAGATGCATTTTGAAAAAATCAGTGTTTTTTTTCAAAAATTAACACTACATCGAAAAACTCCATGGGGTTCCCGGGCACCCGCGGGTGCCCCTAGCTCCGTAAACATTGGTCCCTCTAAATTTATTTGGCCCATCCTTAGCATTAAGATTTCATACATTTGGAAGCATTTTCCGATTAGTTTAGTGCAATTACAATTCACCTAGTTTTGTTATATAGATTAGAATCGTAACATATGTTGTATTATTATGTGCATCCATTAAAATTAGTTAGTTATGCTTTTTTGTTTATTTTGAGTAGTAATTTAATATTTCGTTTTTACTTGTTCTAAAAAATGGTAACATCTTTAAGAATAAGGTATCATGTCAGCGATATTAATTTGTAGGCTTTGCTTTTCGGCCCACCCTTAACTAAGGTTCTGGCTTCGTCAATGATGACGAAGTCATAACGTTTTTAAGGCGTGGCTTAAAACAACACAGCATATGAAAATATTTGTAGATTTATATATTATATCATATTTGAACTGGGCCGAATTTAAAAATTGTGCCACCCATTGCGCCTCATGTCATGCCACGTCTAGCAGGGATGGAACCAGGGGTTTCACGGGGGTGCTTGGGAACATTATTGTTTTTTTCGATGTAGTGTTAATTTTTGAAAAAAACATCAATTTTCTTAAATGTATCTAAAATGCACCTGGTCCATCGAAATGTGTTTCTATATTATGGTTCCAAAAAATATGGTCATAGTTCCGTCCCTGACGTCTAGAGCAGACACCTTAATCTATTTTGTAACCGGAATATCACGTCTCGCGTTTTAACGGCAGCTTAACGCCTTTTAGAACCCTAAAAATACGCACAAAAGCAGTTTACTTTTACTGTTTGCGAGACTATATAACTTATGTTTGTTGTATTTTGTTATGTGTATATATAAGTTGCAGGTGTTACCAGTGGCGGACCCAGGATTTTTCAAGGCGGGGGGCAAAAAAAAGCTTTTTGATAAAATTCGTGATGTACATTAATAAAATGGTCATATATATATATTTTTTTATACTAAAAACTAAGGTTTTTACATTTTTGGCTTCAAGGTGGGGGGCAATTTGATTTTTTGGAGGGGTGCACTTTAATGAAATGGTCCTAATTTTTTTTTTTTAAACTAAAATCTGAACTTTTTCGGCGAGTCGTGGAGGACACCGCCCCCCAAACTCTATGCCTAGGTCCGCCCCGTGTAACTTTGTTGAGTACTCCGATGATAAAGATTGCTTATTGGACTGATGTTGTTGTTATGTAATGGTCAGTTGGGCCTTGTGTGGCCCAAACGATATGTTACCCTAATAATATTTACTGGTTAAAAAAATTGATCGAGGGGATAGATCGATCACGTTAAAAAGTTACTACATGCAAAAGTTTATATAAAGTCACGCGGACCAAGAAGACCAGACTCGATCTCCATTGTTTCAACTCTTTATAAATAAATCTCCCTCTTGTGTGTATTTTTCATTCTCAGACACATAATAATAAAAAGTAAAAACCAACCCTTTCTTTATATACATATATTTTCTTTTTCTTTTCTTTTTTTCTTTTCTTTGGTTATATAATAGCAAGTCAGTCAGTCGACTTTAATATTTTTCTGTGGGTTTAATTTGTTTCAAGCAAGCAAAGCAACAGATTCAACACCGTCAAGAAAGACGAAACCAGAGAAAAGTTAAGAAACAAGAAAGGTATGTATGGTTTGCATGTTTACCGTCTTTCAACATGTTAACATAACAACCCATCTTTCATTTTTTTTTTTTTTTTTTTATTATTATTATTTTTTTTATAGCGTGTTATTTCAACAAGTAAGTGTGAGTTGTTCATTATATAACACCGGATGTTGTTTAGTTTTTTAACATTACATTTTTCTTGTTTATAACTTGTGTTGTTGTTGTTGTTGTTGTATATACAAGGTGGGGGTGTTGTTTGTGTATAATAATAAATGATGGATGGGTTTTGTTTTATTTTATTTTTATTTTGGGGATTCTCAAAGATGTCGATGCTTAGCTTGTCTTGTGCTTCTTGTTGCAAAAGTAACTGTTGTTGTAACCGGAGGTGGAGCTGTAGATGGAGACGGAGAGGGAGATGCTAAAAATAGATTATTTTATAAGCTACATGAAGCAGCATTTGATTTTAAGAGATTATTTTTTATAATCTCCATCTCCATAATCTCTTAAAATCAAGTGTTACTTCATGTAGCTTATAAAATACTGTAATCTCTTTTTATAATCTCCATCTCTGGTAGGACAGTTATTTTTGCCAAACATAGTCTTTCTCGGTCAAAATAAAGCTTATATTTTAAGTAGCTTATCTTCTAGAAAAATAAGCATAATCTCTTAATAATATAATCTTGTATACTGTGTTTGTTGTTGTATTTTGTTATATGTACAAGTTGTAGTAGTAGGTGTTACCTTAATTTCTTGACTACTCCAATAATAAACATGGGTTTTTCTTAGATTTCGGCCTTTGTTTGTTTGTTATTATTATGTGCTTGTTCATGTTTCAAAATGGGAATATTGTTTTTCTAACTCTTTAATTGATATGAAAATATATATGTTAACTGTGTTTGGGTTGGGAGGTAGTTAACTGCTTATTTTCTAAGTGCTTATTTGTTCTAAACTAAGCATATTATTCCCAAGCTCTCTACTGCTTATCTACTTATTTTACAAATAATAAACATTTAAAAGATAAGAAGGTTGAATCTTGCTTACAGTATTTTGGAAGGAGATACACACTTCAAAATAAACAATTCCAAACACCCCTCGACTTAGAAATGCTTATTTACTTTAATATATACAGATTAGAAGTTTCATCCAAATACTTAAAACTGCATTTTCAGTCCTAAAGGGTGTTTGGAATTCCTAATTTTACTCCTAATTAAGCACTTATGAATCAGCAGGAACCACATAAGCACCTTAAAATAAGCAGTCCCCAAAACCCCGTGTAGTGTATTGAACACGATAAGCATATTGCCATTTTTTTACTATGCAATTCCAAAATACCTCCTCGGTTGTTTTCTTTTTGGCTATATATCAGTGTGTAATCTTTATTCTTATCTTTTGACACAGTGGGCGTTACTTGGAGATGAATGTGACTTGTGTTTCATTTATCCTATCTGAAATAGTAGCAAACTCACAATCAATATGCGTAGTATGAAAAACGAAAAGTAATAGGACCGTATTACGCAAACAATCTTTAGTTGATGTTACATACATGCAAACGTATATGCATTTATAGTTCTGTTTGTTGTAATATACTCTACGTGACTGTTGACGGATCCAATGTGTTCTTACATATATGTACTGTTATTATCATGATATCGTGAGAGTTAGATTGACATATTTCTTTACTTCAATATTTTGTGCAGAAAAATTGAATGGAAATGGATCAAAACGACGACTGTACCAGTGAATTTCCAAAAACTTATGCGTACGGTTTATATGGACCAATACAAGTAAAAAAAATATGTACACCCGGTCATATTTGGTCATAGTTCCGTCCCTGACGTCTAGAGCAGACACCTTAATCTATTTTGTAACCGGAATATCACGTCTCGCGTTTTAACGGCAGCTTAACGCCTTTTAGAACCCTAAAAATAAGCACAAAAGCAGTTTACTTTTACTGTTTGCGAGACTATATAACTTATGTTTGTTGTATTTTGTTATGTGTATATATAAGTTGCAGGTGTTACCAGTGGCGGACCCAGGATTTTTCAAGGCGGGGGGCAAAAAAAAGCTTTTTGATAAAATTCGTGATGTACATTAATAAAATGGTCATATATATATATATATATATATATTTTTATACTAAAAACTAAGGTTTTTACATTTTTGGCTTCAAGGTGGGGGGCAATTTGATTTTTTGGAGGGGTGCAATTTAATAAAATGGTCCTAAATTTTTTTTTTTAAACTAAAATCTAAACTTTTTCGGCGAGTCGTGGAGGACACCGCCCCCCAAACTCTATGCCTAGGTCCGCCCCGTGTAACTTTGTTGAGTACTCCAATGATAAAGATTGCTTATTGGACTGATGTTGTTGTTATGTAATGGTTAGTTGGGCCTTGTGTGGCCCAAACGATATGTTACCCTAATAATATTACTAGTTAAAAAAATTGATCGAGGGGATAGATCGATCACGTTAAAAAGTTACTACATGCAAGTTTATATAAAGTCACGCGGACTAAGAAGACCAGACTCGATCTCCATTGTTTCAACTCTTTATAAATAAATCTCCCTCTTGTGTATATTTTTCATTCTCACAAAATAATCTCTTATATATATAATAAAACAAAACCCCTAGTGGGTACTTTGTCATTTTGAAAAAAAAGAATATTTCCTTATTAGGTAATATGTTAATTATTATTTAATTTATAAGTTTTTAAATTCGTTTTGTTGATATACTATACAAGTAGAAGATAAATACAAAAAATATAGATAATATTTAAATGATTATCTTTAATCATAAAAAACTACAATTAAAAATCATAAATCAAGCAAAATAAAAATTAAATTATTTGTTTTTTAATAAATAAAAATATATCATTCAAAATTTTTAAAAAAAAACCCGCGCGTGCGCGGGCGTTATAACTAGTAATAACATAAAGTAAAAACCAACCCTCTCTTTATATACATATATTTTCTTTTTCTTTGGTTTTATAATAACAAGTCAGTCAGTCGACTTTAATATTTTTCTGTGGGTTTAATTTGTTTCAAGCAAGCAAAGCAACAGATTCAACACCGTCAAGAAAGACGAAACCAGAGGAAAGAAAAGAAACAAGAAAGGTATGTATGGTTTGCATGTTTACCGTCTTTCAACATGTTATGTTAACAACCCATCTTTCATTTTTTTTTTCTTTTTATTTATTTATTTATTTATTTATTTTTTTTTATAGCGTGTTATTTCAACAAGTGTGAGTTGTTCATTTTATAACACCGGATGTTGTTTAGTTTTTTAACATTACATTTTTCTTGTTTATAACCTGTGTTGTTGTTGTTGTTGTAGTATATACAAGGTGGGGGTGTTGTTTGTGTGTATAATAATAAATGATGGATGGGTTTTGTTTTATTTTTATTTTTATTTTGGGGATTCTGATGCTTAGCTTGCCGTGTGCTTCTTGTTGCAAAAGTAACTGTTGTTGTAACTGGATGTGGAGCCATAGATGGAGACGGAGAGGGAGATGCTAGAAAGAGATTATTTTATAAGCTACATGAAGCAGCATTTGATTTTAAGAGATTATTTTTTATAATCTTCATCTCCATAATCTCTTAAAATCAAGTGTTACTTCGTGTAGCTTATAAAATACTGTAATCTCTTTTTATAATCTCCATCTCTGGTAGGAAAGTTATTTTTGCCAAACATAGTCTTTCTCGGTCAAAATGAAGCTTATATTTTAAGTAGCTTATCTTCTAGAAAAATAAGCATAATCTCTTACTAATCTTGTATACTGTGTTTGTTGTTGTATTTTGTTATATGTACAAGCTGTAGTAGTAGGTGTTACCTTAATTTCTTGACTACTCCAATAATAAAGATGGGTTTTTCTTAGATTTCGGCCTTTGTTTGTTTGTTATTATTATGTGCTTGTTCATGTTTCAAAATGGGAATATTGTTTTTCTAACTCTTTAATTGATATGAAAATATATGTTAACTGTGTTTGGGTTGGGATTGCTCGTGTTAAAGTTATTATCTGGTTTGGAAAAAAGCAGGAGGTAGTTAACTGCTTATTTTCTAAGTGCTTATTTGTTCTAAACTAAGCATATTATTGTAGTGTTTGGGGCTGTTTAATTACTGTAGTTTAAATTTTAAAACAATGCTATAAGCAGATACACAGTTTTCTGTATAGTGTTTTAGTACCAGGTTCAGGATTTGCTTATATAAAAGCTTAGATGCTTATTGAAATGTGTTAAACCATATAGATATTCCCAAGCTCTCTACTGCTTATCTACTTATTTTACAAATAATAAACAAAAGGTAAGAAGGTTGAATCTTGCTTACAGTATTTTGGAAGGAGATACACACTTCAAAATAAAAATTCCAAACACCCCTCGACTTAGAAGTGCTTATTTACTTTAATATATACAGATTAGAAGTTTCATCCAAATACTTAAAACTGCATTTTCAGTCCTAAAGGGTGTTTGGAATTCCTAATTTTACTCCTAATTAAGCGCTTTATAAATCAGCAGGAACCACATAAGCACCTTAAAATAAGCAGTCCCCAAAACCCCATGTAGTGTATTGAACACGATAAGCATATTGCCATTTTTTTACTATGCAATTCCAAAATACCTCCTCGGTTGTTTTCTTTTTGGCTATATATCAGTGTGTAATCTTTATTCTTATCTTTTGACACAATGGGCGTTACTTAGCGATGAATGTGGCTTGTGTTTCATTTATCCTATCTGAAATAGTATCAAACTCACAATCAATATGCGTAGTATGAAAAACGAAAAGTAATAGGACCGTATTACGCAAACAATCTTTAGTTGATGTTACATACT
>LBNU01036901.1:0-12452 GCA_014162995.1 Artemisia annua | reverse complement strand
ACATGTGATATTACATATCACATGTGATATTACATATCACATGTGATATTAGTGTAATATCACATGTGATATTATTACATATCACATGTGATATGTGTGATGTGTCGTTCAAAAAAAAAATCACATGTGATATATAATATCACATGTGATATGTAATATCACATGTGATATTTTCGGCCACGAAAAAAAACGTGAAAAAAACGAAAAAAAAAAAATTTGTCGAAAATATATCAAAGTGCCTATATGTAGAAAGATAATTAAATGCTTGTCGTAACGGTATATTTTTTTTCGTTTAACGATTAACGGTTTGAAAGATATTAATATTTGAAAAAAAAGGATGAAAGTGGGTTTTTTCAATTGTTGGGATTAATCTCATCCATTAGATCAAATAAAGATGGAGGGAAGATGGAGGGTGTAGATTAGTCCCTTTATATGTAAGAAAAATTTTGTCCTCAAATGATCTTAAATCATATTGTTAAACTAAAATACATATACATATAAAAGGCAATACAATCTATTAATTACAATTTAAACTACTAACTTTTTCACTTTCAATTACTTAACGCCCATATGTAAATAAAACTACAACGCTAAAGTTTAGACGCCAACAAAATAACAATGGCGAACTCATTAACCGGAGAAAAACATGATCCCAATCCGACCCAATTCACCCATTTTTACCGATTCCGATGGGTCATCTTCTGTTTCGTTTTTGAACGGCTTTTATTGGCTAGCCGGACCAATGGCGACTTCGGGTACCGATTGAACTCGTTGGTCCGGTCCGGTTGAGCCTGTTGGTCCGGTCCGGTTTTCAAAATCATATGGACCATCAACTTAGTAGCATGTAAATTGTATAAAGCTTTGTGTGTTTTATTTCTTTGTACAATGTGTATTATAACATGTATTTTTTATTAGGGTTTTGCTAACCACAACCCATTGGGTTGTGATTAAGGTTTCTTTAATCGAAAAATTAACAATTAATAAACATCAAACATTCCATATTTATCAACACATTCTATAATTAGAATCACTAAATATGCATAAATTTGGAAATAATGAGTTCATTAAATGCTATATTTACACAAATGGTAACCTTAATCACAACCCAATGGGTTGTGGTTAGCAAAACCCTTTTTATTATAGGGGTGCTTTAAAAATAATATTAATTAGTGTTTAATGTTTTATTCTTAATTTTAAGTTTTTTTTATATGTGTGTTTAATTGATTTGTACCAAGTGCTTTATATGTTGTATGTCTTAATTTTAAGACTTTTGATATTTAATGTGTTTAATGTTAGGAAATTAAGTTTAAGAGATATTTAATGTTCCAAAATTGTGTTTAATTTACTTGTACATATAACAACCCACAAAATCTCATCACTATCATTCCCACTACAAATACCTATATCAGGTATTTCACAGGTAAATTTTTGCTTTTTATGTGCATTCACTACTTGCATGACTCTCTAGACCTGCTCACGTATCCATACAAGCCAAAGATCTCTACATTCACATCCTATAAACCTCTAGTATGTCAAGCAAAAGATCACAACAACACCACAATAAGTAATCTATCAATCTAACACACTAAACTCATCACAAAACTCTAATAAACCCTAATTAAGCCCTAATTAGACCTATGTGTTTACTAAACCCTATATGCTTATCTAAACTAGTTGAAAGTGTTCAAGGCTTATGTATGAGTTACCTTAGGAACAATAGGATATCTTAGCACCCTTAGACATTAGTACAACCTCTTAGAGCTTAGGTACAAGTCCCTTAGGCACAAAACCATAACTAGGTTATAACTTCCCGGAAACTAGGTTAAACCTTCCCAAATCTTTCCCATAAGCTACCACCACTTAGTATAAGCTTCTTAGGACTTAGGATTAGCCACTAAACACTTATAGGAACCTAATCTAGGCATTAAACCCTAAGCTAGACCCTAATCTCACACTAAGCAAAATTAGGTTATAACTAAACATAACTTAACCTAAATCCTAAAACTAAGTACCCTAAGCACCTCAAACACCTCAAGCACCTAGCCTAGCACCCTGCTTACACCAAGCACCCTACCTAGCACCTCCCTAGCTAGCACACAAGTAGGTGCATCACCTACTTGTCACCACCTTCCCTAGTCGGCTTCACCACCACCACATGAACCCTAAACCACCTCCTAGCCTTTATTAGTCACCATGGTAGCTTAGGATAGTCACATGTAGCTACCATGAGTCATCACCCCCTCCTCGACACCTCCTTCTACCCTTTGCTTGCTTACCACTCCTAACGAGGGGTATAAATACCCTCGTACCCCTCTCCTTTCCAAACCACACCTTCACTTCTCTTTACCCTCAATCTTCTGTAGTTAGTAGTAGTATTAGATCCCTAGTAGCCATAGAAGTCGAGTACCATAAGCCTTGAAGCCCTATCGAGCTTAGTTTTGCCCTAGAAAACCCTAATAGCCCTCGTACACCCACTTCTGGTCACGTAAGCCTTGTAATCTTGTTCTATTAGCTTTATTACAGTCCTAGGATAGATATTAGATGCCTTAGATCACCTAGGAACCCTTGCCTAAGCCTTGATCGCTAAAACTTGCTAGTTTTCTTTTTAAAACCCTTGCCTAAGCCTTGATCACTAAAACTTCCTAAAAACCAAATCCATTAAAAACACTTCCCTTATCAATGATGAGAATTCTTATTCTACATCATAGAGATCTGAATTCTTTCCTCTCCGATCTCTAAATCCTCACTACCTCCTTAACCTTACTTAAGCTATCTTTCCCCTAGTTAGAGAATCTACCCCTAACTATTCCCGTATGCAAGTATATGACATTCATATACAAGCATATCCCTATCCTTCCCTCTCTACTTCCTTAGATTACTATGATTCCCGAAATAATTCCCCCCCCCCTTAGTAAAACCCGAATTATACTCTTTAAGATTCCCGTATTTAAGGTTAGAAATGATTTTAGGATATCTTTAGAAAACGCAAGCTTGGGTATAGAAAACTTTAAAATCCAAAAGGTAGTCTAACTCTAAGAAATCATTGAGAAAATAGAAAATAAGAATAGAAAAATTTTGGAGGTTAGAAACCAAACTAGGTAAAAATCTATAGAAGGCATCTCTATAAGATAGGATTTAGCCTAAAATAAGAATTATACTTAGTATCAAAGATATTAGAGTTAGTTATACCCTTAAGATATCTATAGGAGCAAATTAGAAGCACTAAAGGTTTAGATTAATAGGTTAAGTTTTCCCTAATAAGAAGTAGGAACAAACCGTTTTGAGGATATAGTTTGCCTAGACCTAGCCTCATAAGTTGCCTCTCCCATATTAAGATTTTCCCACATACTATCCTTAAAGGTATGGTATAAAGATTTAGAAATACCTAGGAATATTACACCTGGACCTCCTCTAAATTTCTATAACCTAGACTTAGAATTCAAGGTTACTAGTTATAACTAGGAATAAGACATTTGAGGATTTTAGTCTACCTATACTTAGTTTCTAAGATTCGACAATTCTTAGGAATTCTATTAAGAAGATACTATGGATGCTACCTTATTTGGTTTCAAGTATCTAGGAATAGTGATACTTATAGTAATAGTGATACTTCTAGTAATAGACAACTTAGGACAAAAGACTAAACGCGAAACCTTACCTAGGAATAATGATACTCCTAGTAAATCCCTAGATAAGAAATCACCTAGCCCTTCTCCCTATTTAGGACCTTCTCCACCAGTTAGATCAAACATATCACCCTTAGAAGTTTAGGACTAGCTATGAAAACTAGAAGAACCTTAGGGGGAAAACAAATTTTGAAGGAATCTAGCAAACCTTAATTCCATTAGGATACCATCCTTTAAGTATCCTACACTCTTACTCTTCCGTTTAATCTTATCCTCCCACTTCTCCTCATTCTCCCATTTAAATCTCACTCTCCCGCTTTTTCCCACTCTCCTATTCAAATATTATTCTCCCGCCTTTCTATTCTACCGTTTAATCCTACTCTCCCGTATATTCCTACTCTTCCATTCTTTCGCTATCTCCCACCCCTTCATACTTCCATATTTCATCCCTTGCTTTCCCTCCTTCTTCTTCACTCTTTCCTATAAAATCCACCCTTCCATTTCCTTCCATCATTTCGTTTCTCCGTCATTTTTCACTCTATTTTTCCTACTCTATATTCTCTCCCTACCTCATCCTACAATGTTCTAAGAGTTAGAACTTGTATTTCTCGTCATATCACAAGATTTTATTAGTTAGATCTTGTAAGAATATCTATGTCGAACTTTAATCCTCATTATGTTCGACTATGATATTATACTATCTCGCCTTGCAAAAGTTGCAAGAATGAGATAGTTGACGTCCGTCACTATAGCCATAACATTGGATACTACCAGGTGACTAGTTGCTAAACAGGGAGACTGTAGAATTGGTAACCATGGCTAGAACTTGTCTCCACCATGGCTAGAACTTGTCTCCAACATGACTAGAACTTGTCTCTAAAATACTCCCGTACCACATTTCCTTAAGCGTGGTAAATTCTCTCCATTTTCCGACGATACTACTTAAGGATGATTTATGACGACTAATATATTAAAATGAACTAGGACGCTTTCATTTTAAGGAGAAAGTTATAAATCAAGCGGATCATGAATTTATAAGCTCTTGCTTACAAGAATTGGGACGCCTCTACTTGTAAGTAATGAGATATAAGTAAATGAATCTAAGTATCTGGCACATGTACAAACATTTCCTACTCCGTTTGTACAACTCTTTTCTTCCTCTTTTCTTTCTCGAATCGTCAACTCGTTCTTTCCCCTACTCTTACGTTCATCTAAATCTCGGGACGAGATTTCTTCTAAGGGGGTAAGAATATAACAACCCACAAAATCTCATCACTATCATTCCCACTACAAATACCTATATCAGGTATTTCACAGGTAAATTTTTGCTTTTTATGTGAATTCACTACTTGCATGACTCTCTAGACCTGCTCACGTATCCACACAAGCCAAAGATCTCTACATTCACATCCTATAAACCTCTAGTATGTAAAGCATAAGATCATAACAACACCACAATAAGTAATCTGTCAATCTAACACACTAAACTCATCACAAAACTCTAATAAACCCTAATTAAGCCCTAATTAGACCTATGTGTTTACTAAACCCTATATGCTTATCTAAACTAGTTTGAAAGTGTTCAAGGCTTATGTATGAGTTACCTTAGGAACAATAGGATATATTAGCACCCTTAGACACTAGTACAACCTCTTAGAGCTTAGGTACAAGTCCCTTAGGTACAAAACCATAACTAGGTTATAACTTCCCGGAAACAAGGTTAAACCTTCCCAAATCTTTCCCATACGCTACCACCACTCAGTATAAGCTTCTTAGGACTTAGGATTAGCCACTAAACACTTATAGGAACCTAATCTAGGCACTAAACCCTAAACTATACCCTAATCTCTCACTAAGCAAAATTAGGTTATAACTAAACATAACTTAACCCTAATCCTAAAACTAAGTACCCTAAGCACCTCAAACACCTCAAGCACCTAGCCTAGCACCTTGATTACACCAAGAACCCTCCCTAGCACCTCCCTAGCTAGCACACAAGTAGGTGCATCACCTACTTGTCACCACCTTACCTAGTCGGCTTTACCACCACCACATGAACCCTAAACCGCCTCCTAGCCTTCATTAGTCACCATGGTAGCTTAGGATAGTCATATGCAGCTACCATGAATCATCACCCCCTCCTCCACACCTCCTTCTACCTTTTGCTTGCTCACCACTCCTAACGAGGGGTATAAATACCCTCGTACCCCTCTCCTTTCCAAACCACACCTTTACTTCTCTTTACCCTCAATCTTCTATAGTTAGTAGTAGTATTAGATCCCTAGTAGCCATAGAAGTCGAGTACCATAAGCCTTGAAGCCCTATCGAGCTTAGTTTTGCCCTAGAAAACCCTAATTGCCCTCGTACACCCACTTCTGGTCACGTAAGCCTTGTACTCTTGTTCTATTAGCTTTATTACAGTCCTAGGATAGATATTAGATGCCTTAGATCACCTAGGAACCCTTGCCTAAGCCTTGATCACTAAAACTTGGTAGTTTTCTTTTTAAAACCCTAAATAATGTTGAATTGCTATTTATATGCTATAAGCCCTTTCCATAAGCTATAAGCTAGTTTTGGTAACTTATATAAGCTAATATTAGTTAACTATAAGCTAGAAAACCTTTTTGTTTCATAAAAATATGATTTGCATGGAATTAGGACTAGTTTTGCAAAGTTTTCCATGCATAGGGGTATATACGGTAACTTTATGAAAATATTAAGTCTAGGGACTATTTTTGAAATTTATTAGAAGCTATAAGTATAAGGACCCTTTTTGCAAAATTACATAAGCTTAGGATAAAAAGTAAAATAGTTATAAACTTATAAGGACTAGTTTTGCAAAAGTTATAAAGTTCAGGGTATAAGTGGTAAATTGTGAAAACTTATAAGTCCAAGGGTCATTTCTGCCATTTTTCTAAAATATATAAGTATAAGGACTAATAGTGTTAAGTCTAGATAATTAGTAATATAAGTTAATAAGTCTAGGGTAGATTTTGTAAATATATAAACTATAAGGATAAAGTGAAAGTATTTTAAAGTTAGAAACATAACACAATACTAGGGAGCTTCATGTGAGGGGTATCATGTGGATGTTTCGTTTTGACGAGTTTGCTGGGTTTACGATTTAAAGTACCCTGGCTCCTCAAACGATTATTGCATGACCTCTGAATTATGATGGCCCGAACGGTGTTATGTTATAACTAAACTCCAAATAACTACATAACTCAATAGTAAGTAACTTCATATGAAGAGTATTAACTTCTGAATTATGATGGCCTGAACGGTATTATGTTGATACATAATACAATAGTAAGGAGCTTCATGTGAGGAGTCTTATACTTCTGGATTGTGATGGCCTGAACGGTGTTATGTTATAAAACACTAAAAACCCTAAGAATGATTACTTAAGAAACTTGAACAAAATAACTAAAGCTTGACATACATCCACACCTACAATACCATCAGGATACGTGAGTAAGGCAGTCTAGTTTCCGAGTCACTTTTTACATCAATCAGATTTGCCTAAGCCCAGGTGAGTTTTCGTAGCCTCACACCTTTTTAACTTTTCACTCTAAATGCTTTAAAAATCCTGTGAGGGGGATACATGCTTACTACTCTCTTTAAACCGAATACAAGTCTTTTTCTTTGGTTGTTGCACGAGTAAACTATCTGCCACCACAAAATAACCAAATTCATGAATCTAATCACTTGTGATATTTTACACAAGTGAACACGAATATAATTGATAGATCTATTGGAGTTTGACAACTCCCGTTGATACTACCTCTCTCTGGAGGGTATCAATAAGTATTATATTTGAACCTTCCGAAGGATTAACTTTGGCAAGTTATCCTTCCCGTCCCCTAATGGTTGGTCTGCAGACCCCATGACCCGGACTGTTAACGTGTGGTTCATGAGCTTAGTGCAACGTACCCCACTCTTAATAATTGTACATATATTGCAATTATCACAAACTCAACATTTTCCTTGGAGGGTGTATCAACTGAACCCTGTGGAACTTGTATTCACAATCACTTAAACCTATGACTCTCACTCAACACCTAGTGTTGACTTTTTAAGCATGTATCATAGGTATACTACTATACGGAGCTATGGCAGGAGGAGGCACTGAACTTGGAGGACTTTCAAACCGGTTATCATTCAAACATAACCTTTCGCCTAGACTTTGTGACCTCATCAATAGTAAAAGTATATCTTTTACGGTAAAAACTCTGATATTTAATGAATGATAACTGATTTTCTAAAAACGTCTATTTTCGAGTCGTTTTCTATTACTGTAACTGTGATTCCATGAAGTAATACCCCAATCCTAAATTCGTGCGAACCGTGAAAATGGGGGTGTTACAGTACATATTGCTTTGTTAGTTGTATTACTTAATTTTAAGATATTTAATGTCATTAGTGTGTTTAAATTATCATTTTAAGTTTAATGCCATTAGTGTGTTTAAATTAGTTGTACATGTAGCTTTGATGATTGTAATGCTTAATTTTAAGTATTTCTATATTTAGTAGGCCTAAATGCTTTATAAGATAGTTAGATAAAAAAAGAAATGCACACACAAATTAACACTACTGTACACTATTGTCGTTGTGTGCGGATAATTTCTAGTTATATTTAATTGTCAGTTGTAATGACATTTTATATATTTTTCAGTTCCAAACACTTGTACATATAATTAGAACTTTTAAAACATAATATTATTATATATGTCAATTTCACTTGATAATTATGTTTAGCGGTGGTTATCGTATCTTGAGGTAAACTGCAGTGTTGCTACAAAAGTTATTTTATTTAGAAAGTCAACAATGACTTAGGATCAAATGAGAAGAAAACTTAAAATGAGAAGAATGAGAAATAACTATAGCCACACATTAGATATGCATTGACTTGAATTAGATGCATCTCTAATCTTTTAGATGCACCATAATATACTTTCTAGCAAAAAATTAGATGCATATACATATATTAGATGCATTTTATCAAGTTAGGCGAATTTTATGTATTTTTCGTCCACTGCGGGTTAAATTTGTTGCTAGTACTACTTGCATCGTTTTCACTTCAAAGTCACTTTCGAAACTAATTGAGACGCATCTAAATGAATAGAGATGCATCTAATTCAACTCGATGCATCTCAAATGTGTGGTTATAGCTATTTCTCATCCTTCTCATTTTACGTTTTCTTCTCACTGGATCCTTACTCAGTCAACAATAGCATGAGGACTTCTAGTAGTAAAAATTTGTCATTAGGCGCGATGCAGACAAATTAAGTGTAGGTAACTGCAACTCAAGACTAGAGATGTCGAAGTAGAACAAAAGAAAGAATTACTTCTTCCGTTTCAAAATTTATGTTTGTATTTTTATTTTAGGATGTCGCAAAATAATAATCTTTCTTTTTGTGTCAACTCATTTAAAAAAAAAGTTAGTGAGTAAGGTTGATATTTGATTGGTTGAATAGTGTAGTGTACCATTTTTCTTAATTATGTGTTTTTTTGTTTGAGAACAATAATTTTGAGACGGAAAAAATATAAATTTGTTTAGTGATTGTATAATAAAGCAGAAGCAAAAAGATGTCGACCAACATCAGAACCCGCATAATTGAAGTTACATGCAGCGAGAACGTATAAAATGAGTGAAAAAGCACCCTATAACGTACGTGGTGCTTGCTGTCCATCGACTATGTTATAAACAGACCCACAAATACCTTAACAAGAGATAACAAAACCGACATAAATAAATAAAAACTAGAAGATATATATTCTCTAAAAATAAATGATAAAAGATTAGAAGTCATTCTCTATCTCCTCCTCTCTCTCTCTCTGTATAGTGTATATATATCATTAGTTACATTATTAGTAGTATATATAGAATCAACAAAAAGCAGCTGGTTGCGTATAGCCAAAGAAAGCAACATACTCTTAAAGCACTAACTCTTGTTTCTTGCACTCTCACTTCACTTCTTTATATAGTATCATAAAAGGTAGTGAGTTTGTGTGAGTAGTGTGTGATGGAGCAGTGGAACAAGAAAATGTTGGTAGTGATGGTTTTTATGATGACAGCTTTAGGAGGTGTTGCTGGATACAAAAACTACACAGTTGGAGGTGATCTTGGTTGGTTTGACAAACTTGAGAAACCAACTGTTGATTATCAAAAATGGGCTTCTTCCAAAACTTTCTCTCTTGGTGATTTCCTAAGTATGTTTTCTCTTTCTCTTGAGATCTTGATCATCGAATTTTCTGTTTTTCTTGTTTATTTTTGTATTTATGGGAATAATAAATGTGTGAATATGATGGAAAGGTTCATTTCTAGATAAGGGTATCACTGTAAACTTGCATATGAATCTATCTTAATATGCTTTTAAAAGTTAAAACCATATAAAAGATCAAAAACCCTTTGAACTTCAACATGATGTATCATCTCTTCTTTTACTAGTTGGATGGAGGAGTTAAATTGTGACTTGGGGTTGTTAGTTAATCAAAGAAAAAGTACTATACTATATGTGTCATGCTATCAAATGAAACAAAAATGGATTCATGTTTCATTCCATACAAGGGTTTCAGAAACTAGATCCGATGTAAAATTATTATATTATGTTAAAAAGTGCATTATATGATCAATGATGAGTTACGTTAGTTTATAGTTTGCACAACTGCACATGCCGCTTTTCTTCTGTGTACACCTTAAATATTCATTATTGCTATTTTAATGTAAGCCACATATTGTGGTAACCAAAAAGGCACAGGCAAAGATGTTTATTTTTCTTTGCAATATAGTGGAAATTTCGTGGCATATTTTCTAGCGTAAAAAATGTTTAAATTAAGGGAGGTGATTCGCACACCAACTTTTTTTATTCTTGCATCACTTTCTGCGCATTACAGTGTTGTACAGTGTACTCTCTGTGTATTACAGTGTTGTACAAAATTGTGTGTTTAACAAAAAAAATGGTGTGCGAATCAAACCCCTTAAATTAAGGGCAACACTATATCTACAAAAACTTTATAAAACTATATCCACACAATGACTTGTAAAATGTAGTTATTCAATCATATTACACCATAATCTCTCTTTTTTACTTTTTACCCTCTATATTTAGTTGACAAATCATTATGTGAATATAATTTTGTAAAATTTTGTTAATCTAGCATTGCTCTTAAACTAATCTACTATTGAGAACAAAACTTATAATTAGAAAAGAAAACAAAATAAATTCAAGATGTGGGTCATAAACACATTATTTTAGGAAAAGAGAAAAACAGATAAAATTGTATTGCATAAGATACATTTGCTTGCAGACAATTCTATCGTAATCTTGTAAACAACTATCTTATTTTTTGAGAGTAAACCCTTTCACAAGTCACGTCTTACAGCATTTATACAACAAAAAATTCAATTTAAATATCTGGCATTCACGAAGCCGAATTTGATATTTGTTTAATAATGATTTTTAAAATCAGTAGGTCATATATAAAAAATATTACAAATACGGACATTATCACCTTTTGATTTACCATTTTTTCTATCCAATTCAAAACCTTTTTCGGTTTTGTCCAATTTGGCGCACTTTGATGAGGTAGCGAGCACCAAATCCTACATGGCGAACGCTGGATACACGTGTCATTAATCAAATGGACAAGATTAATTAAATTGGGCGCACTTGTTGATGATGTGGTGCAGCGATGATGAGGTGGTTTTAAAAATTCGATATTTGACTGAATTAACAATGCAAAAAAAAGGTGATGCGTTACAAATTTGTGCGCCGCGCACCAAATGTGCCAAAATATGAAACACGGTGTCTTTTTGTTAATACCCTTCTCAATACATCCATCTCCATAATTTTCACTTACATATATGTACAATGCAAAAACCTGTTTAATTACAAAATGATACAATATAGTTTCTTTTAAGTATCTGGATCATGATATTATTTCATAATACGTGTAAATATCGTTATTTACCTTTTGAAAGAAAGATGTGGAGTAATTTTGTTGGGATGAGATATTGGTACCCTCTTAAAGTACCGATAATAACTCTCAACTTTTTTTTTTTTTTTGATAAGTCCAAAATAATAAAACATAGAAAAAATACGGAACAGAAAACCATTAAAAATTGTCTTGTTTAATTAGTAAATTGGGTTAAACTAATGAAAGAAATGAAATATAAAATATAAAGTTTGATAAGTCAACTAATAAAAATTAAAAGATACAAAACAAAAAATTTAGAATAAAAACGGGTAGATGATGTAAAATGTGAGATATGAGCTAATGATAAGGGTGTTGATACTTGCACTAAATAAACTGATGCACACATCATAATATCACATCACTAATGCATATGTTACAACATAGTATGTGCATAATTATGATGTATGAATCAATTTATATGATGTAAGTATCAACACCAGATTGAAATCCTCTCAAGTTTTGGTTAACATGATATATCATGTTGAGTTTTTGTGAGAGGAAAAATACACATGAGTTCATGTTTTAAAAAAAAAGAAAACTTTTATCTATTTTACATATTTTTTATTGGTCAACATGATAGAACATGTTAAAACCAACTTGAGAGGATCTCAATTTATCAACACATAATAGCACCCATTTTGTTTGGCCTAAAAGTCAGCTCATGACGTGTGGGTGGTTATTGTGTCAGAGGTTTCATAATTGACAGCTATAAACAGCAAAGTACATTGTATTTACTACAAGCAATAGTCATTGTACATTTCTATTATTGTCTTTCTTAATCATTGAAAAATGCACTTGAAACTTGCTGATTTGTTAAATTTTGTTCTTTTCTTATTTTTCTGTATA
>LBNU01036900.1:126855-175515 GCA_014162995.1 Artemisia annua | reverse complement strand
TACTGATGAAAGTTTCAAACATCAAAGATGTATGAGCATGTCGGAAAGATGCAGATCCACTGGAGTCTAAGAGAGTGAGGAATGGCAGATTACCACATCATTTAATCATTTCCACATCATCAATGACAAAGAACAAAGAACGATGAATCATTTCTACTAATCTTATTTTGAAGACGTCAAAAGCTATGAAAGTCTACAATTAAAGATAAAGACAATGACGTCAAGCAACCTCAAATGACCGTGACGAACATCACTCCTTCATAACCGATCCTTAGGGGGAGATTGTTAGGATCTAAGTTTATCAAACATTTATCAAGTCTCGGTTATTTCAGTACATGTAATAGGTTGCTATTATCTTAAGTTTATTTATGTTTAGAATGAAGTCCATGAAAATCATCCAATGGGCCTAAAAGCCCACGTCTAGACATGATAGGGAGGAAAGGGAATGTTGCCCTAGTCCTCACCTATAAATAGGACTTCATGTATCTCATATTACTTGTTGGTTATTTCAATATCTAAAGGAAACTCTTGCACTTTATCTTTCTCATTTGTTATAATCAACCAAACTCTATTTCTCATCTTATTTCTATCATTATCATTACTTGTGTTTACAATATGGTGACCTAACAAGCTCTCTGGGATGCACACCCCTATGTGCGTGCCATCAATACAACCAATGCAATCCTACAAAATTATAAGATGATCACGATATGGAATGAAAATCATAAAATTTAGAAAGCAAAAAAACTATATGAATACCTTAAAGTATGGCATGTATCTATTATCATTCATTATTTTAAGAGGTTTTTCTTGAAAGGTTGGATCCTTCGGCTTAATCATCTCACGAACTAGACCATGATAACCTTTGGATCTAGCAGTTATGGCATCTAGAACATCATGAAACGCTCTACTGATGGTCTCTCTAGAGCATTGAAAACGCTCACTAACATCCCTGTTCAACACCCCTAACGCAAGTTTGTACACAAATATTCCCATCTTCTCGACAATCGCCATTCTACCACTCGACGTTAATCCATGACTTGATTCTAGTTCCCTGCATAGTTTTAAAAACACATGTGAATGCATTCTAAAAGCATTCACAGAACGGACATGATGACCATTTAATACCTCTTTCATCCAAGCTTCTCCTATTTGAGATGACTTCATGCATGGTTCCTTGTACAGATACTTATAGTAGTGTGCATCAGCAATATTAGATGAGGACCATGACTCCATATGTGAGCGTACACAATAATGTTTTCTTTTTTTTTTTCTCTATTCTCTCGGTATCCATATTGATTGTGTTCACCTATACTAGACCAAGCATATGTAAAATACAATTAACAAATAACATCTCGTAGTTTGTTCATATATCAAGTCATAAAATAGCATAAAAAAGATAAAATCAACAAATTAAATTACGTTGAAAATTAACAATAAAACAATTTTTTTTATTCAAATACTTCATTAACCATGCAAAATAACATAAACTATCCGAATAAAACAAAACATAACAAAATAACAACACAATGTCTATGTCATGCATCATTGGCCACATAGAAAAGAAAAGTTTATTCGCATCAATTTCGCTTATGTTGCAACCATTTTAGCCTAGAATCATCACTCCGCATAGTCAAAAACAGTTCTCGTGTGACAGAAACTTTAAACAAATCCATAGCAAGATAACAAAGAGGACTATCATCTGGCATCATCCACCATCTATCATGCCATTAAGGACACTCATACACCTACTAGCACTATAAGGATCATCTTTATTAACACCAGAAGCATCAGACTGTAAAATTTATATAAGACGATCTTGTTTCTCATTTTGTTTAACCATGTACTCTTTAAACATTCTTGATCATGTCGAGTCCCTCCCTTTTCGCTTCATATGAACATTTTTTGGTTTCATAGTTAATTTAGTATACTTGTTTACTCCAACTTGGCTTGATGTTGGGACATCTTGGCCCACATCTTTCATTAAATCTGTATAACATTCTTCCTCTTGAGCATCTAGAGAATTAGAGATTTGGGTATATACTTCATATGTGTCTGCATTATCATCAAATTCTACACCTAAGTGTTCAACGTTAGGAATAGACACTGATGACGTACAGTCCGCACTTGGGTCACGAACCCGACCAATGGACATTACTAAGGCCCAAGCCCATCACGCGTGGGCTATCATGATAATGATTTGGGCTATTATGATAACGATTTGGGCTCACGAAAGTCCAAAATCAAACCCGAAGTTATTTATGGCCTTGATATAGGATATCTCTTATCTATGGGATAAGGATCAAGAGGCTAGATAATTACGGGATACGCCGAAGAGTGAGGAACACGAAACCTACAAGGATTTCGTATATATATATAAAGGGCATCACGACTCTCAAAAAGGTATCATCTAATAACCCTAACTCTTCACTAAAACCCTAAAACCGATTACTTACTCTCACGCCGGAGGATAATCGTGGGAAACAATCCCACGATAAGCCTAACGGTGTTTTCTTGCTTTCTTAGTGCGCAGGTCACAACATCAAGGTTCAATTGATACGAGAACAAGTGTCCAAACAAGGAACGCCCAACTTTTGTATCAACAAGTGGCGCCATCCGTGGGACCCTACACTAAGAACTCTATTAAGGATGACAAATCGGCAAAGTGATTCGACCCCTAACCAGGCCTCTGCGACAACCAGTACGCAAAGAAACCAAGAGTCAGGCCCAAACCTGGTTCTCCCGACCATGGGACCACCCACGAGAACCACCCAGGCCACTACAACAACTACTAGCGCAGAGGATGCACTGCGCACTCCTTTCACTCCCCTACCTGCGCTGGAAATCACCCCCATCGAGGCGCCACGCGCGCCTCCTCGACACAGGGGTCCTGATTTTGAGACAGACATCCGTGCGCTAGAAGGAGTCACGCCTGAATTAGCGCCAAGTAACTTCGTGTCTCAGAACTATGAAGCCTTGGCTGCCCTTATGCGGGAGGAAGGAAGAAGAAGGTCAAATCGGGGCCTGCAAGCCCGGCTCGACTTTGACCCGGAGAATGAAGCATCCCCACCAAGACATAGAAGGGAAAGGCGCGATAGTCGCCGACCCTCAGTGTTTGCTAGGGTCGGAAGGAGAGCCGTACCAGATGAAGCGACTGACTCGCAGTACAGGGAGGAGCACGAAGGCGATGGATGGCGTACTTATGTCCACGCTAGGCTTGGCCGTCCCAGGGTTCATGATAGACTGGGACGACGACGCTCCCCCAGTGAAAGCCCTTCCAACTCGGATTCTGAGGACAGCCGACGCAAGCGTCGCAAAATAGCGAGTTCATCTTCAAGTGACTCCTCGGACAACGAGGACAAAAAAACAGGACACTGGAAGTCCAGAGAAAGGTACCGCGACGAGGAAGACGAAGATATGTCTCGTCCTTGGCGTCGTCAGAAGGTTGATGCATTCACTAGGCGCATCAGTGATTTTTCAGAGGATAAGAGAAGGCGCATGCCCGCTAATGTTAAGACTTATGATGGGACGGGTGATCCTGACGATCACCTAAAAATTTTTGAATCAGCTGCCACTATCGAGAATTGGCCACAACCAGTGTGGTGCCACATGTTCAACTCTACATTAGTGGGGAATGTGCGAAACTGGTTCAGTAAACTGCCACGCAGGAGCATTGACGGGTTTGAAGAGTTGCAAAAGGCGTTTCGCTTAAATTTTACTCAGAGGAAGAAGTGCGCCAAAAACCGTGTCGAACTGGCTAGGGTAAAACAGCGCCAAGGGGAATCCACAAGCGCTTATGTGGAGCGCTTTAAGGATGAATGCATACATGTTAAAGCATGCCCCGAAGTACTAAAGATCTCAGGATTTATGAATGGGATCAATAATCCAGATCTTATCAAGAAATTAAACGATAAGGTTCCCCAAACCTTTGACGAGCTCATGAAGCGCACAAGGTCCTTTATCCAAGGAGAAGCCGCCGCTGCAGACAGCAAGAAAAGCTACTCAAACTATAGGTCACAAGAACAACCCAGGAGACAATCCAATGACCAGAGTAGCAACCGTGATAAAAGCTACCGCAGTCAAGGGGGCGGGCGAGGGAACGACAAATATACTCCGCTAACGAAGACTCCAAGGGAAATATTTGTCACGGAAGGCGCGAACTTTCCGAAACCCCCACCAATGCGCACCCCAGAAGATCGGCGCATAGGGAACGGGTACTGCGAGTACCACGGACAAAAGGGCCATACCACCAACGAGTGCGTCCAATTGCGCCAACTAATTGACAAATTAGTGAAAGAAGGCAAATTGGATCACCTCGTCAAGAACATCAAGGAGGGAAAAGACAAACAGAAGAATGGGAGCAAGAAAGAGACACCTAAGGACAAGGCTGACACCATCTACATGATACAATCATGGCAGCGAAAGACTAGGCAAAAGGTCAGCCAAAAGTTTTCATATGGGAACGAAATCTCTTTCCCCACTCTGGCTGCGGACAACGCAGTAGTGGAACCGCTCACCATCGAGATAAATACGGGGGGTCATGATATCCACCGCATGTATGTTGATGGAGGAGCATCCGCAGACATCATGTATGAGCATTGCTTCAAAAGGCTGCGACCTGAGATACGAAGTCAGTTGATTCCGGCCACGACGTCGCTGACTGGCTTCACAGGAGAAAAGATATGGCCCATGGGGCAAATACGATTACTTGTGGTCGTTGGTGATAAGCAACACTCCACGGCTGCCTGGATGAATTTTATGGTAATCAAATCTCCCTTGCCATACAATGGCATCATTGGAAGACCAGGGATATCAGCCAATCGCGCGGTACCATCCACAGCACATGGGATGCTTAAATTCCCAGTGGAAGGTGGCATCGTTACCCTCTACAATACTGCAGTACTACCTAGGGAGTGTAACACGATCACGAGTGAGACGGCATACACTCCAGAATAGTGCGCATCTAAAGTATCAAACCTGAAGGTTGCAATCCATCCAGATTACCCAGAGCAAGAAATAACGATCGGGGGATCGCTGTCTGACAAAGGCAGAGCAGCAGTGTGCGCACTCTTGGAAAAGAATCTGGACATTTTCGCATGGGAACCAAAACACATGACTGGTGTGCCACGATCAATTACAAAACAGAAGTTGCAAATCCGACAAGGATATTCCCCGGTGCGGCAGAAAAAGCGCGGTCAAGCTCCAGAGCGCGCAAAAGCCATTCTCGAGGAAGTACGCAAGCTAGTGGACGCAGGGATCATGCGAGAAGTTTATTACCATGACTGGCTCTCCAATCCAGTGATGGTGAAGAAGAGTGATGGTAGTTGGAGGATGTGCGTGGACTTTACGGACCTCAACAAAGCATGTCCACAGGACTGCTACCCACTACCAGAGATAGACTGGAAGGTGGAATCTTTATGTGGATATCCCTTTAAATGCTTCTTAGACGCATACAAAGGGTACCACCAAATTCAAATGGCTAAAGAAGATGAGGAAAAAACGGCCTTCCACACAAGCCAAGGGGTCTATTGTTATACAAAGATGCCTTTTGGATTAAAGAATGCGGGCGCCACCTACCAACGATTAGTAGATAATGCATTTGCAAAGCAGGTGGGGCGCAACCTGGAGGTTTATGTTGACGACTTCGTCATTAAAAGCCATACTGAAGACGAGTTGGTGCGCGACATTGAAGAAATGTTTAGAACGCTGGGAAGGATCAACATGAAGTTAAATCCCAAGAAATGCACTTTTGGCGCTACAGAAGGCATGTTCCTCGGATACTTGATAGAACCTAACGGCATTAAGCCATGCCCAGAAAAAACAAAGGCTGTCATCCAACTCCCTTCACCACGCACATTGAAAGAAGTCCAGTCCCTGACTGGGTTGACTAGATTCCTATCCAAATCAGCGGATAAGTCACTTCCTCTCTTTAAAACACTCACGAAATGTACAAAAAAGGGAGACTTTCGTTGGACTGTGGAAGCAGAAGAAGCTTTTCAACAGCTTAAGCAACATATAGCAGCGCTTCCCACACTAGTCGCACCCCGACCAGGGGAAGAGTTGATCATGTACCTGTCTGCAACTCATGGAGCAGTCAGCGCGGTGCTATTAACAGATAGGAACTCCGTACAAACACCAGTATACTTTGTAAGCAAAGCACTCAAGAAGACGGAGATTAATTATACTGCAATGGAAAAGCTGGTCCTGGCTTTAGTATTCGCAGCTAAAAGATTGCGCAGATACTTTCAAGCACACCCGATAGCAGTAATCACGGACCAACCTATTAAGCAAGTCATCTCCAAACCCGACGCATCGGGAAGATTACAAAAATGGAGCGTATTGCTAGGTGAACATAACATTTCTTATAGACCACGCACTGCGATTAAGGGACAGATACTGGTAGACTTCATCATTGAGAAACCAGATACTGATGCTCCATCATCAAGCAGCAAGGTAGAACTACAAGAACCATAGATCCTATTTACAGATGGATCTTCATGCGTGGACGGGTCGGGCGCGGGCCTTATCCGCACCAATTCACCTACGCACTGCATTTTGAATTCACAGCCACGAACAATGAGGCAGAATATGAAGCCCTGATCGCTGGATTACGCATTGCAACTCGAATGGGTGTGCGCAACCTAGAGGCAAATGTGGATTCCCGACTAGTAGCCAACCATGTGTCAGGTGAATATGTGGCTAAAGAGGATAAGATGATTCAATACCTCGACAAGGCCAAGTCCTTAATCCGGGGGTTTGACAGGTTTACCATTAAACAAGTTCCTAGAGGGGAAAACAAAAAGGCAGACGCGCTAAGCAAGATCGCATCTACAAGCTTCGCACACCTCTCAAAACAAGTGTTGGTGGAGATCCTAAAGAACAAATCCATCTCGGAGATGGAGATATCTACAGTGATTGAGGAGCAGGATCCTACGTGGATGACCCCTATTAGTGAATTCATAAGCAAGGGCATATTACCCCAGGAACAGAAGGACGCTCGACGGATACGGCGCATAGCGCAGCGTTTCGAACTCCGAGACGGTATCCTATATCGGCGCTCATTTTTACAACCATGGCTTCGGTGCGTCGGACCTCTCCAGGCGGATTACGCACTAAGAGAAATCCACTCCGGTTCATGCAGTATGCATTCAGGACCACGGTCCGTTGTAGCACGAGCCTTGCGGTCAGGATACTACTGGCCCACTATGCATCGCGACGCGAGGGATATGATAAGATAGTGTAGAGACTGCCAAGTCCACAGACCCATCCCGCGCCAACCACAACAAGAGCTAACGCCTATTACCTCGCCATGGCCGTTCTATAAGTGGGGTATCGACATTGCGGGCCCCTTCCCTGTTGCAGCAGGGGGACTGAAATTCCTTATTGTGGCTATTGATTACTTCACAAACTGGATTGAGGCAAAAGCAGTGGTGACAATTATAGGTAACCAAGTGAAACGATTTGTTTGGGACAATATTGTATGCCGCTTTGGATTACCTGGGGAAATTGTATCGGACAACGGAAAACAATTCCGCGATAACCCGTTCAAAGACTGGTGCGAAAAACTAAATATAACACAGCACTTCGCGTCGGTTAAACACCCACAAACCAATGGTCTGGTTGAGCGCGCAAATCGCAGCCTAGGCGAAGGAATCAAAGCACGCCTAGACAGGCACAAAGGAGGATGGGTGGAGGAATTGTCACACGTCTTGTGGGCACACTGTACATCAATCAAGGTTAGCACTGGAGATACTCCCTTTTCTCTTTTCTACGGGACAGAAGCTGTTATACCGGCTGAAATAGGGATGCAAACCATTCGTACGGCGGAACTTAATGTCGCAACCAATGATGATGAACGGTGTATAGACTTGGACCTATTGGAAGAAAAGCGCGAACGCGCAGCCATACGTGAGGAAAAAGCTAAGTCGAAAATGAAGGGATACTACGATGCTAAAGTTCGAAGCACCTCATTCAGACCAGGCGACTTTGTATATCGCGCTAACGATTCAAGCCACGCAGAAGATACAGGAAAGCTTGGACCAAAGTGGGAAGGACCCTATGAGGTTATTGAAGCACTAGGAAGAGGCTTGTACAAGCTGCGTGACAAAGAGGGCCATGAGCTACAGCGCACATGGAACATTTGCAATCTCAAGAGATGCTATCTTTAGGAAAGGCTACGGCCCCACACACGGACACCTTCGCACTTTAGTAAGTGCTCAATAAATATCCATGTATTATTGTCTTTGTTTCATTTAGGCAAATAACTTTCTTTTTACAAAAACTTGCAAGTATTAATTAAATTTCGCGGTTTCTAGCTAACTCTGCGATACATTTCCTTTACATTGTTATTTAAATACTATTTATGTCTCAATGTTGTGGTTACATTACCTTTTGCCTACATGGCGTGCATGCACTTATTAAAACCCACGATGGTAAAGGATGAGTAAACCTACTAAATAACTCGTTGAGTAAGAGGGTTGCAAACCCATCAACATTGGATCACGTATCCTTGTTAAACACCTTACGCTCAAGACGTTGGCGTAAGTTCAATGTGCATCCCACGACGGATATGCAATTTTGCACACTGTGCGCGTTTAACAAATTAGGAGCCAAGACTCTTGACTCCTTAAAATGATATTTACAGCACACTGCATATCAACCCATACACTTGTAAATTTCATGAACTTCATACACGATTATGGATTCTTTATAAATTTCCTTAAGTATGTTTGATTCTTCGGAATAACACAGATGTCTTTTACACAAAGACAATGTCTAAAGTACAAACTTTCAAACTCACATTCATTAAAGAACCACGAGTTCATACACAATTATAAGTGATTATAGATTCTATAATCTCTTTAAGTACATTTGGAAAAAAGTTTGATTCTTGGATGTCTTTTATGCAAAGACAAGAAGCTAAGTGCAAACATTAGAATACAACCACACGTACAAGTCAACTTCATTTTATTATAAGCTACGAGTTTATACAAAACATAGATTGTACATACAGAATTGTTCATCTACTATGAAGCCAAAAAAGAGCCTAAATGCTAGAAGTGCGTCTGAGCTTGGAGCTACTACTTTGGCAGGCAGCACTCTTGGAATCCCCAAGTTTCTTCAACAGGTCACTATCCTTGGCTGACACTGTCGCCACGCACACTGGTACCCCATCATACCTAGGAAGATGTGCCGCACCAACACCACAGAGGATAGCCTTTCTTTGTACGCCCTTCTTTCTCGCAAGTCTCATGACATGGGCCTCCAAAGATTCCTTCAAAGGCTGCGACCTGAGATACGAAGTCAGTTAATTCTGGCCACGATGTCACTGACTGGCTTCACAGGAGAAAAGATATGGCCCATGGGGCAAATACGATTACTTGTGGTCATTGGTGATAAGCAATACTCCACGGCTGCCTGGATGAATTTTATGGTAATCAAATCTCCCTCGCCATACAATGGCATCATTGGAAGACCAGGGATATCAGCCATNACAGGAGAAAAGATATGGCCCATGGGGCAAATACGATTACTTGTGGTCATTGGTGATAAGCAATACTCCACGGCTGCCTGGATGAATTTTATGGTAATCAAATCTCCCTCGCCATACAATGGCATCATTGGAAGACCAGGGATATCAGCCATGCGCGCGGTACCATCCACAACACATGGGATGCTTAAATTCCCAGTGGAAGGTGGCATCGTTACCCTCTACAATACTGCAGTACCACCTAGGGAGTGTAACACGATCACGAGTGAGACGGCACACACTCCAGAACAGCGCGCATCTAAAGTATCAAACCTGAAGGTCGCAATCCATCTAGATTACCCAGAGCAAGAAATAACAATCGGGGGATCGCTGTCTGACAAAGGCAGAGCAGCAGTGTGCGCACTCTTGCAAAAGAATCTGGACATTTTTGCAAAGTGATTCGACCCTGTATCTTGCACAATAAATAATGCATGGTTACAATTTATAATAATAAGAATGTGATGCTGACATATTCCAATTTAAATGAATAAAAGAAATTTTACCTTAATTTTTTGGTCCCACCAAGCATCGGAACAATTGAGTTTCCCGGTACTTTCATCCCAACCTAAACCAGTTTCTCTATATTTTCAAGGTCTTCCAAAGGGTAAATTGTCTTTTCATCCCATCAAACTTACTCTTTAATGATTTTTTGCTATTGCATTTGATGTTATGCTTTTTTCTCAAACTCAGGCCGAAGTTGCATCCATTTAAAATCCCAATTATAAGCTTTTGCGGTTTCATTAGTTGGGGCCATCTAGAAATAAAAAACACATGTAGCTCTTTAGTATGTAACCTCTTTACGATTAATATTTTGGGTTTTTATCCTCTAAAGTATTCATACGGTACAAACTAATGTGTCTAAGTATAAGCACTAATGTATTACAAAACCAATTAGTCTCAACCTAACCGAATCTATACATGTGACTAAAGCAAAATAGCATATAAGATACTTGAAACATCGTACATTGTCGCATGAATATCTAGTAGCATAGGTATTTTATTTTAGTCTTCTATGCATAAACTTATTTATGTTCAATATATTTTCTGAGTTTCTGACTTCTGAGGTATAAGTCAAACCCGAAAGTCAACCTTGTGGTCAAAGAATGTGTTACAAGGTTATGAAAGTATTTATGGACTAACAAGAAGGAAATGGACTTCAAGGACCTAGTTGTCATTGTGGTAAATGTTTATAATTGGTTGTGGCCAAAATAGATAGAAAGGGACTTGAGGGACTAGTTATGCCAATTATCCAAAGATGCAAGCTAACTAGTTATATCTAGGAATGTCTAGACTTTTCTAGCATTATCTTGAGTGTGTTTGTGAGTCCGGTTATGGAGAAGAAAGCGGAGGGAAAAGAGAGCTAGTTTGGTGGCTTAGGAAGGAAGATGGTGAAGACATGATGCTTATGATCCTTCCTAGAAAATATCACTACAAGTAAGTAATCCTTTATTACGATTATAAGGTTAAGGTTTATGGGTTAAGTGAGAAATCATCATATGATCAAAGTATGATCATATGATGATATGGAAAGGATGATTGAGCAAGTTATGATGGGTTATGTTAACCCTTGTTTATGATATTGATTATTATGTTGTTAGGTCTTGATAAATTGAGAAGACTGATAATGATAGTAAAGGATGATGATGATGGTAGTAGGATGGTAGCTTAGCTTTGGAAGCTAAGGTAAGTAAATTGATTCATATATGTTTAATATGGTTGTTTGCATATTATGTGATTATGAGTATGGATGCTACAGTTGATAGCTTTGAATTTATTAGTATGGAATGGCTAAGCTACGTTGTGATGTTTATGTGCTTAATATGATTATGACCATATGTGTTTAATGGTTGAAGTATTCGTATTGCATATATGTGGATTAACGTGTTAACCATGTGTTAATCTAGTTACTTACTAAGCGAAAGCTTATGGTTTAGTTGACAATGTTTTGTAGGTTGTTCATGAGGTGAAGCTATAGCTTGGATATGGATAGGATTTGGATGTGCAAGTATAAAGGTAGTATGCGACTATGCGTTTAGGAGCTTAGGTAGGATACCGAGCTCTATGTTGATATTGTACCCCTGTGAGTCAATTAATGTTTTGTAAAGTATGGTCAAGTGTCAAATGTATGAATTGGTGGTCAATTGGTAAGTTATAGCATGGTTCATGTGTTTAATGGTCAAGTTAAAGGGGCGTTTGGAACAATGTCTATTATACCCATTTTGGGTAGTAAACGGGTAAAATAGTTATGGAAATGATCTATTATGTTATGTTAATGAATTCTGGAAGTTTTGGTGATATGTCGAGTTATAGAAGAAAGTTTTCTGGAAATAAAGTTTAAGGATATGTTTATTTTGAAATGTTGCTGCAGGTACCATATAACCATATGAGATATTTCATATGGTCATATGCTTGAGTCAGTTGTTTAAAAAGTTTCTGAGGTGATGATAAGGATTTATTTGATGCCTTTTTAAGGGGTAATTTAAGCCCAAAATCGTGATTATATGATCAAATATTGCCTCAAATCGTTTCTTTTTATATTTTAGGTACTTGGGACGAGAATTCTGGAATATGGAGCTTTTCAGACGCAAATGAGAAGAAAACAACAAAGTCGCGAAAATCCTGTCAGAAAAGAAGACCTAACGGCGTCTGCTTATGCATTGTGACGCCGTCACCTTCTATTTTGAAGCTAGAAGAATTAACACACGTCAGGTCAGAAATAAATCAAGGATTTACACCTAACGGCATCAGGTGTATTTTGGAGAAGGACGTCACGTGTAGAGATTACAAGTGACGGTGTCACGGATTATTTTGTGACGCCGTTAAAACGGCTACTTGCACAAGACGAAACCCTAATTACGGCGATCTGACGGCGTCAAGATCCATAACCTGACGCCGTCAGCTTTGTAAATCTATATATAGTTTTTGATTTCTCATTCATTAATGTGACACTTTGGAGGCAAAAACCCTAGATGAATTTTACAGCTTTTGTAAAGCTTTTACAGCCTCTTTTCATCCATGTTAATTGAAGTTAAGTACTCCTTTAATCATTCAATATGTTTATATGTTGTTTGATTATTGTTTATCTTTTATTCCTTTTAACATGCTAGCTTAATTTTCATAGTGTTTGCTTAGATCTAATGAAACCTAGTTATTGATTATTGATGCGTTGTTTATTTGGTTGATTGATTCACGTTAGGCTAAGAAAACTGGTTGACTTCCTTTGTGTAACTAGCTTGAACATCTTAGAAAACGTAACAATATGTTCAATATAGGTTTTTCTCGTTGTATTTAATGAATGATTTGATGTTAATGATCCTATGATAGCTTAATTAACTTAAGGTTGTAGGAGATATTGATATTCATAGAGTTTGGGAATTTAGCATGGCCTCACGACTGGTATTAAGGAATACAACGCTTCAAATAAAATTCAACAAGTCAATAAAAGATAAGTAGGGAGTAATTAAGTCTACGTAAACACGTTTGTCTCTTTATAAGTAGTTCACCACATTTACTTTTCTTGTTATTTTAATTTTTGTTTTATAGAAATAGTTTTTGGGTTAATTGACTAGCAACTAATTCCGCCCACTCTTTCAAAAACCCGAGATTTTAATTGCTTTCATAAAATATAAAAATACAAAAATAATCATCCTTCACCTTTAGACTTAAATTGACATACACTTCAACCTAACGACACTATTTCCCTAGAGAACGATCAATCCGCCAGATTTCCTTATACTACACTACAACGATCAGGTACACTGCCTGGAGGATTGCAAGCTTCTCAAGATCCCTTGAGAAGTAAAACCTTTTGTGAGGTCTTGTGGTACTCGCATCAGGTGACCATACGGCCATATGAAATATTTCATCCGGCCATATGGTCGATTTTTCAGATTTCGTCAATTTTTGGAAAATCATATCTTTTAAACCGTAAGTCGTTATGAGTCGCGCCACCCGGCGTTTCACAGGGAATTGAGTCTACTTTCATTTAAAAATAGTATCAAGGGCTGTTTTATAATACATTTTTGTCAGTCATTAAAAGAGTAATAGAAAGTCAGTTATAGTCAAAGCGTTTCCGCCCAAAAGTTTTTATTTTTAGTCAAAGCGGGCACAAGGCATAACAACTTGCTATCAGAGCTTCGTTTTAAGTGAATTAGGTTTCCGCTCTAGGTTTCCTGGTCTTAAACCACTCGTAGAAGCGTTGAACGTAAGTGTTATTAATGAGGAAAGTAATCGTTTAAGTATGAGATGGATTATGCCTTTTGTTAGATGTGCTTAATGATGATAAGTGATGGATGTATGTTATAGTGTTGATGTGGATGAGATGTAAGTCTGTGGAGGACTTGAAGTGTTCGAATGATTAGTTGGCCGTGTACCTTGATTGGTGCTGGTGATTATTTTGTGATTATGTGAATGTATGATAGAGTAGAGGTAATGGAATGTGTATAGGAATGGTAAGTGGTATTAGAGATGGGCTAATAAATGAATTAAATTTTTATGATACCTAAGTTATAAGGTAGACTGGTGCTTGCGGCTAATTAGAATGTTGATGCTTAGACATAGCTTGATTGTGTAATGCGATATATGGGCCATAGACTATATGATTTGATTATGATTATGAATGTTAAAACACTTTTTGGATAAGTGTTAAGTGTTAAGTGCTACTATTTATGTGACGCTAAGTCTATGGTACTAGTTTATTATATGTCTAACTTTTATGTGTATGCTTGAGATCATGATGCATAGAAGTGTATAAAATAAGATCGATGAATTTGATTGCATAGTATGTAAGATTTAATCGGAATGCACGAATAATGCTTATTAAGCAAATATGGCTGATGGTAGAAGCTGTTTGAGGCACATATTAAGTCTAATGTGATTATTAATTGCCACATTACATGGGATGACCAAATGGTGGTAAAGGTTGATAGACCATATTGGTATGTGAAAAGATAAGTATGATAAGTGTTTGATACAACATAAATGCTTAAAAAGCGTGAGATAAAGTGAGGAATGAATAATGAAGTATGTGTGTAGTTTGATGATTAGAAAGACACGATTGATATAATAATGATTAGATGCTTGAAGGCATAAATTTTTATATGCTAAATTAAAATAAGAAAGTTAAAGTGTATAGTTAATGTGTGATGAGATCATGTACATATAAAACATGATAAGATAAAAGCGTTAGTAATAAATGGTTAAGCGTGATGAGTAGAAGTGATGAATGAGATATAGATTGCGCTAGAAGTCATAAGTGGCTAGAAAGAATAGTAAAACATGAATCAAATCATGCTAAAATATCGAAATATGTATGATGATAAGATGTGTGATCTATGCGCATGAAAGAATTGAATAGGCCAATGTGATATAATGGCATATATTGAATGTGTGAGTCAACTTAAGGTTGACAGATGAATGATAAATTGCATTATGAAAATGCAGATATAATAAATCGACAAGTATTATATAGAAACTTGTTTGATGAAGGTAAACTTAATAGCGAATGTTGAGATTGCTTAAGGCAATGAGAATTGAGAAAATGATCGTGTGTACTTAAGGATAAAAGTACATGAAAGATAAAATGAGTAAAGATGTTAATGTAAAATTAGCTTGGATCCGATGCTCTAGTTTTGGTATCCTTCTGGATAACCCAACTTGCTTTTTATGGCCTGTGTTTGGCATCCTTCGGGATAGCCTAGCTTGACTTCATGGCATGGTTGTTAGCTTGCCTTTACGATATGGTTGTTAGCTTGCCTTTACGACATAGATGATAGCTTGCCATTTATGGCATGTTGTTTAGCTTGCCTTTAAGGCATGGATGAAAGGTTAGTGAGATTGGATCCAAGGCTAGAAAGGTTGAACAGTAAGGTAAGTATGATTGTTATGTCGGAAGTGCGCAAGTAGGATGATTTAGGATCTCCTTACTTTGATGGGTTGGGACACCTATCCATTTAAATAAAGAAGTAGTAAATCGCTGAATTATGAGTTTATAATTCCTTAATTACATAGATTAGGACTCCTTTTTATGTAAATAAAGAATTGTAAATGAGTAGGCTTATGTATATCCGATATGACATGAGTACGGATAGAGAAGTGAGGAAGCGAAAACTAAAACCAATTAGACGTTATAAGAAAAGAGATTAGATATAAATAAACTTTATAGCGGCATTAAGATTATGGGTGAGACCTTAATATAGACGCGTAAAATGACTTTTTACTTTATGTTGAGAAGATGATTGGTTGTATCCCCAAGATTTAACAAGAAGATTGCTTAAGTAATGCGTGAGAAATGTTTTGAAAGTGCTGTTTAGATGGTACTTTATATAAATTTGAAATAAGTTATTAATTTTGAAGTAAATATGAGTTGGGTATTAAGCAGAATGCGATGTTGACCGGTTTGTTACCTAAGGTCATGTTAGTGCATTGATGAATGAAGTGGAAATAGTATTTAAGTTTGACTTATATAAAGTCAAATAGTAGATGTTCCCGGATGACAAGTTGCCATTGTTGGAAATTTTAGATAAGCTTGTGATGAGAAGTGTTGTTTATAGTGGATTATGAGTAATGATTGTGTTATAGTAAGATTAGAATTGCAAGATCATCTAGATCATTGCAATGAAATGACTAAGGATTCGAAGTGTGAGAAAGGGTGCATGAATTAGTTTTGGATAGTAATAGACGAGAGATTTCGGGGACAAAATCTAAGTAAGGGGTAGAATTGTTAGACCCGTTTTCCGAAATACAAATATGCCCCACCGTAGATGGAAATGGATTGAGGACTTAACGTGGTTGGCTAGTCAAACCTAAAAGTCAGCCTTGTGGTCAAAGAATGTATTATAAGGTTATGAAAGTATTGTGTGGCACAACAAGAAGGAAATGGACTTCAAGGACCTAAGTTGTCATTGTGGTAAATGTGTTATAAGTTGGTTGTGGCCAAAATAGAATGAAAGGGACTTGAAGGACTAGCTATGCCAATTGTCCAAAGATGCAAGTTAACTAGTTATATCTAGGAATGTCTAGACTTTTCTAGCAATATCTTGGGTGTGTTTGTGAGTCCGGTTTTAGAGAAGAAAAGGGAGAGAAAAGAGAGCTAGTTTGGTGGCTTAGGAGGGAAGATGGTGAAAACATGATGCTTATGATCCTTCCTACCAAATATCACTACAAGTAAGTAATCCTTTATTATGATTATAAGGTTAAGGTTTATGGGTTAAGTAGGAAATCATCATATGATCAAAGTATGATCATATGACAATATGGAAAGGATGATTGGGTAAGTTATGATGGGTTATGTTAACCCTTGTTTATGATGTTGATTATTATGTTGTTAGGTCTTGATAAATTGTGAAGACTAATGATAGTAAAGGATGATGATGATGATGATGATGGTGGTAATAGGATGGTAGCTTAGCTTTGGAAGCTAAGGTAAGTGTTGGGAATAATGCTAACAGTTACCACTGTTAAGCCTGTGGAGGACACTGCTGAGGAATGCACTAGCAGTGGAAACTCATTACCACTGCTAGTACATATTATTACCACTGCTTACAGGATAATTGTTTTGTAACCGTGTATTGATAAGTGTAGAATAGATCTTCTGTATATTCTATTTAGTTAAGATTATACTTATCTTGTAAAGGACTCCTTGTCCTATAAAAGGAGGTCCTAGGTTAAGGTTTTGTATACGTATCATTGTGAAAGCTTCAAGGTGTAACCCTAGTGGTAACTTAGATCACTCGTATTATTATCATTAATAATATTGAAGCTGCAAAGTTTGTTTAACATCTTGTGTTCATTCCTTACAACTGTTCTCACTCAATACAACATACATTACAATCTTTTAAGTGCTAATAAGTAAATTCCGCGTGCTTGTTAGTATTACTCAAAGTATCTATCTAACACAAGGCGTGTGTTTAGATCCATCAAGTGGTATCAGAGCCAGGTTATGATACTTTGAATTAGAAGATCCGAAGAAACAACTTAATCACTTCATCCAAATCAATGGAGATGGAAAACAACCAGTCCAACACTGCAGCAAGGCTTCTAAAGCTCAAACTCAATGAGTTTAAGATGTGGAGGATAATGATAGAGCAGTACTTCCTTATTCAACACTATGCTCTATGGGAGATCATCATGTTTGGTGATTCTTTCAAGCCAAGTACTTCTACTGAGAAAGTTAATGGCAAAGATGTAGTGACAGTAAATGTTGTTCCTACTACAAGTGATGAAATAACTCAGAAGAAGAATGATTTGAAGGCTAGAAGCTTGCTTCTAATGACTCTTCCCAAGGACCAGATCATTGCTTTTAGCAAGTATAAAACAGCAAAGGAATTGTTTGAAGAGATTTGCTCAGTGTTTGGTGGTAATGATGCTACCAAGAAAACACAAAAGACATTGCTGAAACAGAGTTATGAAAATTTCTCTGCATCAGGCAATGAATCTCTTGACAACATCTTTACTAGATTTCAAAAGGTTGTGACATAATTGACTGTGTTTGGCATTGAGGTAGACAAGGAAGACCTCAATTTAAAGTTCTTAAGGAGTTTGCCTTTAGAGTTTCATACCAATGTCACTGTCTGGGAAAACAAACCAGATATTGAAACAATGAAACTCAATGATCTTTATAATAATTTTAAACTCTTTGAACAAAGATTGAAGAAGGCAGGAAAGCTAAGTACAAGTTTTGGGAGCTTGGCATTGCTATCATCTTTTGTTGATGATGGTTCTGATGATGACAATGATGATGATGATTCCACTGCTGGTCCTTCTGTTTCCACTGGTTGTGCAAGTGTTTCCACTGGTAGTTCTAAAAAGAAGGTTGCTGGACTAGGAAATCCTACCTTCTATGCTTTTATCTCAAGCCAAGTCAATGGTTCACAACTGACTCATAAAGATCTGGACCAAGTTGATGATGATGATTTGGAAGAGATGGATATCAAGTGGCAGGTTGCACTTCTAAGCTTGAAGGCTAAAAAGTTCTGGCAAAGGACTGGAAGAAAAATTACCATAAATGGTAATGAGACTGCAGGTTTTGACAAGAAGAAAGTGGAATGTTTCAACTGTCATAAGTTGGGACATTTTGCTAGAGAGTGCAGAAAACCTAGGAAGCAGGATAACAGGTCTACATGGTACAAGCACGAAAAGAAGAAGGAGCCAACAGTGGAAGAACCAAAGGTTATGCTAGCAATTGATGGTGTTAGCTATGATTGGAGCTTCCTGGCTGATGAAGAAGAAGCACCTTCAGATGCTGCTTTTGTTGCTACAGAGCTTGCTCTCATGGCTTTCTCTGACTCTGAGGTACAAATTAATGAAAGTTGCGCTAAATCTTGTAAAGCTTTTAAAGAGTGTGAAAGACATAGTGAACTTTCAGAAACTCAAAACACAGAGTTGTTAGCTTCTAACTATAATTTGGCTAATCATAAAAGAGGCATAGCTGTGTTAGAAAAGCAATTAGAACACTATAGAGAAAATGAGTCTAAATATAATGATGATATTGCAGTTTTAAAAAGAAATTTAGACCATAAGATTGTTGTTAATGAGGCACTTAGAGATGAGCTTGAAAAACTTAAGAAGATGAAGAAAATGTCAATATAACTGTTGACACTCTAGCTTATCAATCTAGTCAATTGATAAAATTTGGGAAGCACAAGTGGTCAATAAGGCTAAGTCAGGTGTAGGTTACAAGATAGTTCCTCCACCACTTAGAGGTGTTCCATCACCTCCAGGTATTGACCTAGCTCATACAGGGTTAGAAGAATTTCAGGAACCTATTCTTGAATATGGCCCTCCCAAGTTTGTGAAAACTGATGAACAGGTTAAGCATGAATCTGATATTTTTGAAAGTGCAAGTGATTCATCCCTAGTGGATGAAAGTGTTAAAGTAGATGTAGAAACTTCTATCCCAAAAGTTGTTAAAACTAATACAGAAGAACCTAGGAAACAAGCAAATAAATCTAGGCCAACTGTAAGGTATGCAGAGATATATAGGAATAAGCCACCAGCTCCTAGGGGCAACCAGAGGAGTTGGAATCATCTAAAATCTCAACAACTTGGTAGTGATTTTGTTATGAATAATAAAGCATGTCATATCTGTGGTAGCTTTGACTATTTGCATGCTAAATGTAACTATCATGTTGGAAGAAGGGAAGTTTTTGGGAATAAAATGGTGAACTCAAACAAGTTTCAAAACATCATTCACCCTAATTCACACAGCAACATGATTCCCAGAGCAGTTCAATTAAGAAGTGGACTTAAATCTTTTTCCACTGNTTGTTATGAATAATAAAGCATGTCATATCTGTGGTAGCTTTGACTATTTGCATGCTAAATGTAACTATCATGTTGGAAGAAGGGAAGTTTTTGGGAATAAAATGGTGAACTCAAACAAGTTTCAAAACATCATTCACCCTAATTCACACAGCAACATGATTCCCAGAGCAGTTCAATTAAGAAGTGGACTTAAATCTTTTTCCACTGCTAAATCTGTTAACATTGCTTACTTTAAGACACCTGTTTCAAGTGCAAAACCAAAAACATCTTTTGCTAAATCTGCACAAACAGGAAAAAGGACCTTTTATTAGAAAAAGGTTATTTATAACCAACAGTGGGTACCTAAAGTCAAATCTACTAAGCCAGCAGTTTCCACTGCTGGGCCAAAAATTCCCACTACTAGTGTTGTAAGCAAGAACAGGGTAAATATGGGGAATGCTGTGAAGGCCTCAGCACGTTGGGAATGGAAACCAAAAGGAATTACTTCATCAACCAATCCCAATGGTGTATCAATGACCTTTGATAGATATAACTATATTGATACACGAGGCAGATCCAAGTCAATCATGGCTTGGGTCTCCAAAAGAAACTAACTCTTTTATTCTATGTGCAGGAACATCCAAAAACCAAAGGAACAGATCAAGGCTATACAGACAGTGGATGTTCGAGGCACATGACTGGCAACAAGTCATATCTCTCAAATTTTGAACCTTATGATGGACATTTTGTCAGTTTTGGAGGTAGAGTTGGTGGAAAGTTACTGGTAAAGGTATTATCAGGACTGGTAACTTGGATTTTGAACCTGTGTACTATGTAAAAGAGCTTAAGTACAATCTCTTTAGTGTGTCACAGATGTGTGACAAGAAAAACAAAGTTCTTTTTACTGATTATGTGTGCTTTGTCCTTTCTAAGGATTATAAGTTGCTTGATGAAAGTCATATTCTACTTAAAATTCCTAGAAAAGGCAACTTATATAGCTTTGATATGAAGAACATTGTGGCTAAAGGTGATTTTGCTTGCTTGATTGCAAAGGCCACAGTGGATGAATCCATGTTATGGCACAGAAGACTTGGTCACATAAATTTCAAAACCATAAATAAAATTGTTAAAGATGGTTTAGTAAGAGGCTTGCCTCAGAAAACATTTGAAAATGACCAAACCTGTGTTGTTTGTCTCAAAGGCAAACAACACAGAGCTTCTTGCAAAACAAAGGCTTTTAATTCTATTGCTCACCCACTTTATATGTTGCATATGGACTTGTTTGGTCCTACATCTGTGAGTAGCATAAATCTTAAGAAATATTGTCTTGTTGTGACTGATGATTTTAGTAGGTTTACTTGGGTTTTCTTTCTTAGAACTAAGGATGAGACAACTGGCATCCTTAAGACCTTTATAACAGAAATAGAAAACCAAAATGATAAGACAGTTAAAATTATCATGTGTGACAAAAGGACAGAGTTTAAAAATAGAGTTATGGATGATTTTTGCAGAGAAAAAGGTATTAAAAGAGAATTCAGTGTATCTAGAACTCCTCAGCAGAATGGTGTAGCTGAGAGGAGAAATAGGACACTAATAGAGGCTGCTAGAACCATGTTGGCTGATTTAAAATTGCCAATCACTTTTTGGGCTGAAGCAGTTAACACTGCTTGTTATGTACAGAACAGGGTTTTAGTGGTAAAAACAAAGAACAAGACACCTTATGAGTTATTTAGAGGTAGACCACCTATCTTAGACTTTATGAGACCATTTGGATGTCATGTCACTATTCTCAATACCATAGATCATCTAGGTAAGTTTGATGGAAAGTCTGATGAAGGTTATTTTGTTGGGTACTCTATGGTTAGTAAAGCTTTTAGGGTATACAACTTAAGGACCAAAAAGATTGAAGAAAATCTGCATGTTGAGTTTCTAGAAAATCAACCTAATGTTTCAGGAACAGGTCCAGAATAGTTGTTTGATCTTGATACTCTAACCCATACCATGAATTATGTACCTATCTCTACAGGTACAAATACTAATGATTTTCCAGGTTCAGAAGAGTTTGTTGATGATGATGAACCAAGCAAGGATCAAGAGGATGATCAAGATCATATCATTTTGCCAATATGGGACCATGCAGATGATGATTTTGTCCCAAAGCCTGGAGAAGAACAACCTTCTAATGATTCTAGAAAAGAAGGTGATGAGAATGTGTTCAAAGCTAGTGATGTGAAGACACAGAACAAAGAAAATCCTGAAAGCAGTGGGAATGCAGATTCCACTGCTAGGCCAGAAGTTTCCACTGCTGTACCAGATGTGGAAAATATAACTCCAGTTACACAGGAAGCCAAAGCTAGTGATGTTGAAATCTCAAATATGCCTATTGCAATTGAAATTCCTCAAACTCCCCACACTACAATACACAAATGACATCCACTTGAGAATGTGATAGGAGATGTACAATATGGAGTCAAGACTAGAAGACAAACAAAGATGACTGACATTCATGGCTTTATCAGTGAAATTTATGAATCAAAGAATCATGAGGGCAAGAATGAATTTTTGTTTATGTGTTTCCTATCCCAAACGGAACCTAAGAATGTATTCAAGGCACTTGAAGATGAAAGTTGGGTAGAAGCAATACAAGAAGAGTTGCTTTAGTTAAAAATTCAGAAAGTTTGGGTGCTTTGTGATTTACCTACAGGCATGAAGGTAATTGGTACCAAGTGGGTGTTCAGAAATAAGAAGGATGAAAGAGGAATAGTCATCAGGAACAAGGCAAGGCTTGTGGCACAAGGATACACTCAGGAGGAGGGTATTGACTATGAGAAAGTGTTTGCCCCAGTTGCAAGAATTGAAGCAATTAGGCTTTTCTTAGCCTATGCATCCTTTATGGGCTTCAAAGTCTATCAAATGGATGTAAAAAGTGCCTTTCTATATGGGCAAATTGATGAGGAGGTGTATGTTTTACAACCTCCAGGCTTTGAAGACCCTGACCATCCTGACAAAGTGTACAGGGTAGTTAAGGCTCTTTATGGTTTGCATCAGGCACCAAGGAAATGGTATGAGACCCTAGCAACTTATCTTTTGGATAATGGGTTTCATAAAGGAAGAATTGATCAGACTTTGTTCATCAAGAAAGACATGAATGATATCTTGCTAGTTCAAGTATATGTTGATGATATCATTTTTGGTTCTACAAAGCCAGAGATGTGCAAAGAATTTGAGAAGCTGATGAAAGATGAGTTCAAGATGAGTTCTATGGGTGAACTCACATTCTTTTTGGGACTTCAAGTACAACAAAGACCAGATGGTATTTTCATCAATCAAGACAAATATGTGGCTGAGATACTAAGGAAGTTCAAATTCACAGATGCTAAGTCATCTAGCACACCTACAGACAAGACTACACATCAACTTTTGAAGGAAAACAGTGGAGAAGCAGTTGATGTGCATATGTACAGATCCATGATTGGTTCCTTGATGTATCTCACATCATCAAGACCAGACATCATGTTTGCAGTATGTGCTTGTGCAAGGTTTCAGGTCACTCCCAAAGTATCACACTTGACTGCTGTGAAGAAGATTTTCAAATATCTAAAAGCATATCCTCATTTGGGCTTATNGACTACACATCAACTTTTGAAGGAAAACAGTGGAGAAGCAGTTGATGTGCATATGTACAGATCCATGATTGGTTCCTTGATGTATCTCACATCATCAAGACCAGACATCATGTTTGCAGTATGTGCTTGTGCAAGGTTTCAGGTCACTCCCAAAGTATCACACTTGACTGCTGTGAAGAAGATTTTCAAATATCTAAAAGCATATCCTCATTTGGGCTTATGGTATCCTAAAGAATATCCTATGGAGTTGGTTACATACTCAGACAGTGATTATGCTGGAGCTAGTTTGGATAGAAAATCTACAACAGGTGGTTGCCAATTTCTTGGATGTAGATTGGTGTTATGGCAGTGCAAGAAGCAAACAATGGTGGCAACAAGTTGCTGTGCTCAAGTTCTATGGCTTCAAAACCAATTATTGGACTATGGGTATAATTTTATGAATACCATCATTTATATTGACAATAGCAGTACAATTTGCATAATCAAAAATCTTGTTAAACACACTAAAACTAAACATATTGAGATTAGACATCATTTTATAAGAGATTGTATGAGAAAAAGTTGATTCAAGTTATCAAAATTCATACTGATGATAATTATGCTGATTTATTAACAAAAGGACTTGATGTGGGAAGGTTTTAGTACCTGGTAACAGGTATTGGAATGCTAAATCCCTAAAATTTTGATGTCTAATGGTCTCTGGTGTTGAGGGGAGGATTTTTGTACTGTTAGTTGTTGTATATGTTTGCATATTCTTGTATATTGTTTGTCCACTAACATTTATGCAGAAGTTCAAGTCAACAGTGGCAAGTTTATCACTCACAGTGGAGAAGACAATAGTGAAACTTAAAATTCCATTCATTAAGCAAAAGTTTCATTACAAAAGAGTGGTAAATAACATCAAAGCAACAAAAGAAAATAACTAGTCCTACTCCATAGGCTTTTTGCCCTTTCCTTTGTAGCTTGGCATGGCTTTATGGACACCTTTTGCTTGGTTCTCCATTGCTAACCACATCTTTGGACTAGGAAGTCCAAGCACTTGCTTAGCAGGTTTTGGCCTTGGCATAGCCTTCTCAGGCACTGGTATCTTCTTCAGAGATGTCAATGCTGACTCTAAAGCCTGTGACAGTGCACTGGGCAACTTCCTTGCCAACTCATATGTTTTCTCTTCATTAGAGGAGCTGGATTCATATACAAAAGATGGTGAAGTAGGGAGATCTTCAGAAGATGTTGGTGTTTCAATCTTCTTCTTCAGTTTCTTTGTTGAAGAAGTTGATGCACAAGGAGGAAAATAGCTTGCCCATCCTGCAGATTCATTAGATGATGAGTCAAAGGAGATGTCAATTATATTAGGATTGGAGCTCATTGTATTTCTGAAGATGGTGATTTGAATATTTGTTGAAGTTATGAAAGTTGTTTGATGTGGGTACTTTATGATCCGAGCCCCTTGTATAGGCAAAGTCAACCCTAAGAGATAATAAAGAGAAGTAACTGCACTTACCTAATTTGGTAGGTGTGATAAGTAAATAAGGGAATTATTTTACTATATCGGGTTGACCATAAGGAGATATTTTTATGAATAGTGGCTTGGTCAAAACGTATTTTTGGTTAATAACTTTGGTTTGCATATTATTTGCATTATTCTAACATATGCAGGTTGATAACCAAATTTTGCTGGGAGTTGACATAAAAGGTGTGTATCTGAGAGACACAACAAATGGTTATTGATTCACCATGTCTAATACACATAAGAATCAACTAGTCCAGAACAAACGGCTACTGGTAAAGACTTGACAAATCCGTTTATGGTTGATAGTTTACCAAAAACTATATGGTTATCAACTCACCATATTCTTTGTGATTAAGAGTTGGCTAGTCCATAGCAAACGGCTCATAGTAAAGACATATCAAATCCGTTAATAGCTGGTAGTTTGCTAAAAACTATGATAAGAGCAGTTCACTTTACATATGTTTTTATTTTTCCACTGCTCTTAGGAATTTTGTGAAAAGTTACCACTGCTAGTTCACAGTTACCACTGATAGTGTAAATTTTACCACTGTTGAACTAGCCGTTACAACTGTTGTGTCAGTAAATTAATTTTTAACTAGCCGTTGAGAATAACCGTTTTGTCCGTACTTATAGGGTGAAATTTTAGAGAATTATCTACTTACCAATTTAATTTTATTCTTTTCTTAAAGATAAATCCTTTCTATAGATAATTTCTCTTGCGCATATCTCTCAAACCCTAACAGTATAAATTTTTGAATCTCAATTGGCTTGTTACCCATTCAATTCATACTTACACGATCACACTTTTCTGAAAACATCCTATGGCATCTTTAAAGTTTGTAGATGAGCACAACCAATTGGTCTACTTGCATAAGTCAAATGAAAAGAGTGGCCCTGTTTTTCATCAGATTGTGGACTTTCTCAATACCACCCATATAAGGTATGCTTTAACTTTAAACCCCACAATCTATGTTTCTTAAATCAAACAGTTTTGGCACTCTGTTAAGGCCATCACTATTGAAGATGGAGACACTAATGAAACTGTGGATGCTTTGAGAGCCACAGTGGATGAGGTAACTATTGATGTTACTGAATCATCCTTGAGGAGAATTGTTGGGAATTATAATTTGATGATTACAAAACTACAAGGACTTGATATGACAGCTTTGGATATTCGACATATGAAGAGATAAAAGCTGGAAGATCTCCTTGATAAAATAGAATATTTAGAAGATAATGTATAAAGTTTAATTCTTATCTTCTTAGTTAGCTTCCTAGGGAAGTTATGTAAACCCTAGCTCTCTAGTATATAAAGAGAGGTAGGGTGTTAGTTTTTTGGAATCCAGAAAACTAGAACTCCTATGAGAGTCGTCTAGTGAAAAGCGTGTGTACACAAGTAGTATTAATAGTTTTATTTTATGAATAAAGAAAACCTTGTTAGACATTATTGTTCTTGATTAATTCCGTTGTGCATATCAATAATGTTTGTAAAACATATCCTAGATGGGCTAAACGATTCTCTACAAGTGGCATCAGAGCCAGGTTGCCCTTGATATCTAGGATCTACAAGGTTTTTGATGTTGTATTTATGAATAAAAGTCTGTCGATGTGGAGCAGTTTTAATGAAGGTACGTAACAAGCAGATCTGGTAAATGTTTGTCGAAGAAATCAGTGTCGATAAAGGTATTAACGAATTCTTAAAGTAATCGTTTTTCTTTGTGACATGCATATGATTCTGTATGACAACGAAAAAGGGAAAACATTGATCATCACTTATTAATCTCATTTTTCGCCTACTACATGATGATTTGATACTAAATAAACCTCGTACTGGTTTGTCCCTTTAAGCGAATAAATGGATCTGCATTAATTGTTTTTGATTGGCCGATTTATTGAATATTATTCTCGTACTAATACTATTATTATGGATCGGAGTTATATTCATGAGTCGGTGACATAAATTAATTTTGTGATTGCTGAATCATTAATAAACCTCGTATTGCAATCAATGGTTATTGGTCGATGCAATTAATGTAGAGCTGGCTTATCATATATCATATATTGATCGTTGGCTACATATGATGAAGGTTCACGTGGGTTAATGGTTATTTTATGTCGATGTACTGCTGCTATTAAATTATTCTCGTATCTTCACATATAAATTGGTGGTGCCTTTATCGTGGGGTTGGAATTATGATTGCACTTATGTAATTTTTGGTGGACCACGAACACTGATGGTATTTGGTGATTGAATACGAGGGCTATTATTCGAGGGTAAATGGTTTTCTGTTTATGTTGCTCGTAATCTCAGTTAATCCTTGTCTCACAAGTTAAGTCTGCTCATGAAAAGTTAATACTGGTACCTTCGACAGTTAATTCTGCTGCTATATTTTAAGTCTGCTCGGTTTATGGTTAATACTGGTGGTTTCAGTTAAGTCTGCTACCTATGAGAGTTAATTCTGGCAGCGTTGTCTGATATATTATTAATACTGGTGGTTTGGTCAAATATCGGATGATACACGGTTTTGGATCTCGGACAGAACTGAAAATTGTTTCAGTTTATTCTTATTATCTTATGGCTTTGTTACTTTCTTTCATTTGGTTTTGTGTTTACAGGTCGTTTAGAACATCACATAATGATGGGTGTGATGGCCGGGACGACACACGTTATTATGTTCTGACTTGGTCTAAGACAGTTATGTCGTGCGATGGCTAGGACCACACGAATAACTGTTGGGCAGGTATGTCGTGCGATGGCTGGGACCACACGAATACCTGGGGTGTAATAAATATACTTGTTCGCACTAAATCAAAGAAGGATATTTGAAGCCAATTAAAGATCGTTATGGGGATTATTTGAATAGGTGATTACGAAGATGATTGAATATTGCTTATTTGATGTTGTAGTTGAGTTTCACAGGTGTGAGTTCTTATCATATCTCAAATGGCTTACAACATATGGAGATAACTTGTTCGTACGTTAAAGATGTGACAAAGACTTGATGAATCTAGCAAGGTGTGTGATCTACAAACTAAAGGTGCTTAATGCTCACATTTGCTATCACTTAAAGGAGTTACGTTGTAGTGCTCAGTGTCTCATTTAGTTGAGGATTTATCAAGAGGTTGCGGTCTACTCATATTTTGTTGATTTGGTATGAGTTTGGAGTCACGTGGATAGTACAAGATATAAGACGCAAGTTTGGGAAATTCAACTTCTTCATCAAATTGGTTATGCTCATTTTTCTTCATCAGTAATCATTATACATGGCCTAACGAGTTCGAGATTCAAGAGATGGTAAATATATTGGTTTCAGGGGAAGATGTTTAATCATCTACGTGCACCACTTAAGGGGAAGTTACCTATCTACTGAAGACCCCTATTTGATGTGATTACAAAAAGGGGAAGTTGGGGATATTATATGTGGTGACATGTTCAAGAAGATTTCAAGTTAAGGGGAAGCATTGAAGATAGTTTTGTAATATCAAATAGGGGAAGATTGTTTGGAATTATAATTTGATGATTACAAAACTACAAGGACTTGATATGACAGCTTTGGATATTCGACATATGAAGAGATAAAAGCTGGAAGATCTTCTTGATAAAATAGAATATTTAGAAGATAATGTGTAAATTTTAATTCTTATCTTCTTAGTTAGCTTCCTAGGGAAGTTATGTAAACCCTAGCTCTACAGTATATAAAGAGAGGTAGGGTGTTAGTTTTTTGGAATCCAGAAAACTAGAACTCCTATGAGAGTCGTCTAGTGAAAAGCGTGTGTACACAAGTAGTAGTAATAGTTTTATTTTATGAATAAAGAAAACCTTGTTAGACATTATTGTTCTTGATTAATTCCGCTGTGCATATCAATAATGTTTGTAAAACATATCCTAGATGGGCTAAACGATTCTCTACAAGAATTATCCAGTTGGATGATCACCAAGGTATCATCACATTACCTATTCCAGAAATTCTTGAACATCTTCATACTATGGGGTATGATACATCTGATAAAAAGGTTACTTTCAAAAAGGGATGTTTCTGCCCCCAATGGAGATTTTTCATACATACTCTGTTACATTGCCTAAGTCCTAAGAAAACTTCTTATGAACAATTTAGTTCAACATTGGCTTATCCCTTAGTTTGTTTAGCTACAGATAGGACTTTCAATTTTTCAAAGTTTATTTTCAATAACATGGTTGGCAATGTAAAGAGTTCTTATAAATTTTTGATGTATCCAAGGTTTGTGCAAGCAGTGCTAAATGAATTTCCACTGCAACCCCATAAAATTTACAAAACCCCTTGCCTTAAACAAAAGGTTTTTCAAAATATGGATAAGGCTTCAGAGAGATATAATGGGGAAGTTAAACCACTTTTTCCACAAATGCTTGCTAAGAGTGCACAGGTACAGGGTGAAGGTGCAGCAATCCCATTTGTACCTCATCATACACCCACAATAACTGTTCCATCTTTTACCAATACCCCACCAGTTACTCACATATATGAGAGGAGGCAAAAACAGCCAACTCCTCCCATCACAACACTACATGTTCCTGAACCTTTTGGTCTAGGTACAACCAGTGGTGGTTCAAGGCTCCAACCTAGTCCAACTAGGGAGGAAATTGAATCTTTGCCCCATGACTCACATCTCTCAGCAGGTCACACAACTGGAAGTGATGAGGGCAGTGGGAAACTTAAGGAATTGATGGAACTTTGTACAAAGTTAGCAAAGCAGGTTGCTTCATTAGAAAAGGATCTGACAATAACTAAGGAGCAACATGTCAGAGACATTCAGACTATGCAGACAGAGATTACATCTTTGAAAGAAGATGTGCAGGGGCTCAAGAAGAAAAGAACTGCAAGGATAGTGCTCTCATCTCCATCCTCACCTGATTCAGAAGATTTCAGTGAAGATTTGGATAATTCTCCCAAACAGGGGAGGAAAACAGGTGCTGAAACTAAGGGGAGGAGAATAAATTTTGAAGATGATGCTGATTTTGATGTTTCTGATTTGGGTTTTGATGAACCTATTGNAACTAAGGAGCAACATGTCAGAGACATTCAGACTATGCAGACAGAGATTACATCTTTGAAAGAAGATGTGCAGGGGCTCAAGAAGAAAAGAACTGCAAGGATAGTGCTCTCATCTCCATCCTCACCTGATTCAGAAGATTTCAGTGAAGATTTGGATAATTCTCCCAAACAGGGGAGGAAAACAGGTGCTGAAACTAAGGGGAGGAGAATAAATTTTGAAGATGATGCTGATTTTGATGTTTCTGATTTGGGTTTTGATGAACCTATTGGAGATAGTAAGGGTACTGAAGAAGTTCACACACAAGAAGTTCTTTAACAGCAAACAGAGTAAAGGGTTCATGATGATCCAACAGAGCTTGTGTATGTAGGTGTTCAAATTCTACCTGAAGCAGTTTTGGATACAGCTTCAAGTCAACCTCAACAAACACAAAGCAGTTCCCACTGAAGGGCAAGTACTTACCATTGCAGATGTTCCCACTGTTGATCAGATGGTTCCCACTGCTGGTCAAAATATTTCCACTGCAGAGGAAGAACTTGAGAGGATAAGGAAGGAGAAAGGAAAGGCTCCTATGGTAGTTGAAGAATCTGAGCAACCAAGAAAGATTTCAGCAAGAGAACAAGCACAGATAGATCATGATGCTGAAGTTGCAAGAAAAATGATTGAAGATGAAGCTGCAAGAAAGAAAATACAAGATGAATTAGATGTTGCAAGCTTTATGGAAGCTCAGAGATTGAATAATGAAGAAATGGAACTAGCTATTCCAATTTCAACTGTTCCACCTACAGTTCTCAAAGAAAACACTGCAGAGTTCACATATGTACCAAGTGAAGAATTAATTCAGTACATGATTGACAACAACCCTGCAATAAAGAAGAAAGCTATTGAGCTTGTTGCAGATCTAACTCTAACTGAAGAACAAAGTTCAGCTCAATTAGCAGATTTCATTCAGATGAAGAATGATCAGGCACTTCAAGAGGTGATAGGTACAGTTAGAAAAGGTCAGAAAAAGCCAAGAAAACCATCCAAAGCACAAGTTATTGCAGAAATGAAGAAATATTGTTGCCATGTTGGTGGATGGAAGATGTCACAGTTTAGAGGGATGTCACATGATCAGATTGAAGGTATCTACTACAGAGTCTACAAGCAGGATAAAGATTTTGTCCCAATGAATTCTGAAGAAGAGGCAAGAAAATTTCCCAAGTACAAAAGAAAAGGTATAACCAGTGAATCTAAAACCACTAAGAAGACAAGGTTTTCTCAAGAACAAGAATCTCAAGCTGAAAAATTATCTACAGAGCAGATTAATGACATGCTAATGGTGGATACTGAGATTTTGTTCATGGAGCCAGTGCAAGCAAGATACCTAATAGCATATTGGGAGATCCATGAAGGTGATTTTGGAGAAGCTTGGAAAATTGTCAGAGTTGGTGGTGATACAGAGGTGTACAGGGATTTTGAAGATCTTGTGACAGAGCTGACTTGGATACCTTATGGGGTTTGGTACAGGCTAAGTTTAAAGATGAAGACCCTGAGGGTGTCAAAGAAATGGAGTTATGGGTGCATTTCAAAAGACTTTATGAACCTGACCCAAGTGACAGATACTGGAAATTTGAAACTCACAACTTGAATAGTCTCTGGAAGCATTACAGTTCAAGTGATGTTCATCATGTGTCTACACAAGCTGGTGTAGATGTGTTTATGCTCACAGAGAAGGAGTATCCATTAAGAGCGTGAGTTCTCACTATCATGATTTCTTCAAAGCTAAGATGTGAAGAAATAACTCCTCATCTTCAAGATTTAGTGCAGAGAATTGTGGAGCAAAATTCTAGAGCCATAGAAAAGCTGAAAAGAAGATAAGTGTTTGGAAAAATTCCCCCTATCCTCGTAGATGCTGATTATTTGAAGAAATTTATTGATTTGCAGAGAAATCATTAGTTTAGGGGAGGATTGTTGGGAATAATGCTAACAGTTACCACTGTTAAGCCTGTGGAAGACACTGCTGAGGAATGCACTAGCAGTGGAAACTCATTACCACTGCTAGTACATATTATTACCACTGCTTACAGGATAATTGTTTTGTGACCGTGTATTGATAAGTATAGAATAGATCTTCTGTATATTCTATTTAGTTAAGATTATACTTATCTTGTAAAGGACTCCTTGTCCTATAAAAGGAGGTCCTAGGTTAAGGTTTTGTATACGTATCATTGTGAAAGCTTCAAGGTGTAACCCTAGTGATTACTTAGATCACTCGTATTATTATCATTAATTAGATTGAAGCTGCAAAGTTTGTTTAACATCTTGTGTTCATTCCTTACAACTGTTCTCACTCAATACAACATACATTACAATCTTCTAAGTGCTAATAAGTAAATTCCGCGTGCTTGTTACTATTACTCAAAGTATCTATCTAACACAAGGCGTGTGTTTAGATCCATCAGTAAGTAACTTGATTGATATGTGTTTAATATGGTTGTTTGCATATTATGTGATTAGAATTATGGATGCTATAGTTGATAGCTTTGAATTAGTGAGTGTGACCTTGATTGGTGAATTGCCTAGTTAGCCAACTTAAGTGATAGATTATGAGTATGGAATGGCTAAGGTATGTTGTGATGTTTATGTGCTTAATATGATTATGACCATATGTGTTTAATGGTTTAAGTATTCGTATTGCATATATGTGGATTAGCGTGTTAACCATGTGTTAATCTAGTTATTACTAAGCGAAATATTATGGTTTAGTTGACAATGTTTTGTAGGTTGTTCATGAGGTGAAGCTATGGCATGGATATGGATTAAGGATTTTGATGTGCATGTATAAAGGCAGTATGCATTTAGGAGCTTAGGTAGGATACCGAGCTCTATGTTGATATTGTACCCCTGTGAGTCAATTAATGTTTTGTAAAGTATGGTCAATTGTCAAGTGTATGAATTGGTGGTCAATTGGTAAGTTATAGCGTGGTTGATGTGTTTTATGGTCAAGTTAAAGGGGCGTTTGGAACAATGTCTAATTATACCCATTTTGGGTAGTAAACGGGTCAAATGGTTATGGAAATGATCTATTATGTTATGTTAATGAATTCTGGAAGTTTTGGTGATATGTCGAGTTATAGAAGTCGGTTTTCCGAAATTAAACTAAAGTTTAAGGATATGTTTATTTTGAAATGTTGTTGCAGGTATCATATGACCATATGAGACATGTCATATGGTCATATGCTTGAGTCAGTGGTTTGAAATCAGTGGTTTGAAAAGTTTCTGAGATGACCATACGGCCATATGAAATATTTTATATGGCCATATGGTCCGTTTTTCTGATTTTGTCGATTTTCAGAAAATCATATCTTTTAAACCGTAAGTCGTTATGAGTCGCGCCACCCGACATTTCGTAAGGAATTGAGTCTATTTTCATTTAAAAATAGTATCAAGGGCGGTTTTATAATAGATTTTTGTCAGTCATTTAAAGAGTAATAGAAAGTCCGTTATAGTCAAAGCGTTTCCGCGCAAAAGTTTTTATTTCTAAACAAAGCGAGCACGGGGCGTAACACTAAACTCATTAAACAGAGTTGAAACATTAAACCCAGTTATTTTCGCATCATACTTATAAGCACGACACACGATATTCTTCACTGTAGATTGACAAACAATAGTAGCAATAACTAATAACAATACCATATAACTTATAATATTGTTAGTATATCTATGTAATAGCAATAACTTTAATACAAACTTAGAAACTATAGAACCTTACTTGCTGTAGATTAATGTCTAACTAATAACAATACCAGATATTTTATGATATTATTAGTATATCTATGTAATAGCAATAGTAGGTTATTTCGATAGGTAATCTATGATTGCATTATCACAAATATCGGCAAAAGCATGCATGTCATATTTGCATTAAGGAAAAACAAGTTATTGCATCATACACACACTAACCTGTGATGTTATGGCAAAACTTGTGCCAACAATTGAGAGCAAAAAGGATGTACAGAAGATGAATTACCTGGTATATATAATGTGGTATATATTAGGGTTTTTATTAGGGATGGGGGTGGGGGTAGGGGTATGTTAGTCATTGAATATATCTACCGCCCACAACTTCATAAGGAAGCATTGGGAAATTAGCATTCCTAAAAAATTGCTATAAGTTATTGCTCTTTTCCCAAACGAACACCAAAAATTAAAAAGCTCATTGCCCACCACTCATTGCCTCAAAAATCTCTGCGTCAAACATAGCTATTATTTTACAAGAAAAAAATATCTAACTATCTTATAAAGCATTTAGGCCTACTAAATATAGAAATACTTAAAATTAAGCATTACATATTTTAAAGCTAAAAGTACAAGTAATATAACACAATTAGACATTTAATATATTAAAATCAATACAATTAGACATTTACAAGTTTTGTAGCTACATGTACACGCCAATTTCGGCCATTAATGGCCTAAAAATTAATGCAAACCTTAAAATTCAGCATTACACTTTTTAATGCTAAAGGTACAAGTAATCTCAACACAATTATACATTTAATGCCTTAAAATTACAACATTTAATTAATACATAATTAATACTCCTATTTTAAAACACTCCGTTACTTAAAAATACAATGAGTTATTCACATTGTACAACTAGTTAAAAGCATAGCTATCAAATTAAATACAACCAATTAAAACACCCCTTACTAAAAAGTACAATAAAATTTGCACAATGTACAATCTAAACAAGCTACAACATAATCCAAAATATAAAATAATAAAATACACTAATTAATGTTATTTTTAAAACACCCCTAAAATGAAAAGTACATGTTATTATACACTAGCTTATAAGACCCATGGAATCCATGGTTTTTTAGAAGAGATATTGAAGAAAGAAAAAAATTAGTGTGTAAAGAAAAGAAGGAAAAGAAATAAGTAAACAGACTAAATCATTTATTCGAAAGGAATATGAAGTAATAAGTAAATAAGAGCATAGAGTACAATGCTCGTAACTAATAAGAGTATAGAGTACAATGCCTGAAGAAAATTCAAACGCAGATCATAAAACCACATTTTTGTTCATAGCCAAAGCATCACAGTGAAGCAATAGTTGCTTTTGTAAAAGCCCTTTGCAAAGTTTCAATGTCGGAATTATAGTCTCCAACAGATCCGTGGGTGTTCAGTGTGACTAAAATAGTTGAAGTTGCGTAAGATCCCATCCTTGTATGACCATGAAAATGCATATCTTTTTATTCCTCAAATTCTTGTCAATATTCTTAATTCAGCTTGAATAACTGTCCACATAATCTCTTATGCAAGGGATTGTAGATTAAATTTCAAAGCATTTTCCTATAAGAATTTCACACCTTACCATTTGAATTTTCTTCAGGCACTACAACATGAACCGAATCAGATTAGTGTGGTCTCGCATATGGAGCGTCCTTTCAGATTTCTTCATTGCAACTGGCCTGTCAGAAAACCTCTCAGTTGCCATCTTTGTGATGGATTCCTTGCGCCAACTATCTATGAACCTGCAACATTTCTGCATATTATCATAATTCCTGATTGGAATATCTGCTCACCATACATTTAATTTTACAGTAAGAAATTTGGGAACTGATACATGCAAACAATTTGTGATTACATGTTTTTAGGAGGCTTGTGAGTGTGATCATTGCTCTCTTCGCCAGGGAATAAACAGTTGTGGTGTCAGATTAAGTGGGTTGGGTAATGCGTCAAAATGGTCTTAATTTGAAAACAGCTTGATGTTTAACCCATGTAAAATGAAAGAGAAATTCAAAAAATAACCATTCATATTGAATTGAAATTCTGAAAATATATTTACAATACTATTAGTATTTACAATTCTGAAAATAACTATTCATATGTTATTATACATATTGTACAAACTAATAAAACACACAAAAGTTTATACAATCTAACAAGTTGATAGTACATATAGTTTTGAAAACCAGACCGGACCACGGGTTCAACCGGGAACCAGTGTCGCCACTGGTTCGGCTAGCCAATAAAAGCCATCCGAAAATGAATCAAAGAGGACCCGTTGGAACTGATACAAACTTGTGAGCCATGCCTCATCGGGATCTATTTCTCCGTTAATTGTTACAGGGTACCCGCCGCTGCAACGCGCAGGTACCCTGCTAGTTACTTATAATGCATACATATGTATTTTTAAACCTTAAAATGCTTAAAATTTGAGTAATGTTGATTGTTTATAATACCCCTTAAACATAAGAGCAATGTTAGACCCACTCACAAAATCCACAAAAATAATACACTTGCTGACGTGTCAGCGCGTGATTGGTGCATTTTCTGGCAGTTTCTCTCCTCTCTCTTATTAAATCAATCATCTGCTGACACGTCAGCGAGTTGATTTTTTGTGTGGATTTTGTGAGTGATTCTAGCATTTTCTCTAAACTTAAATGCTTAAATGGCAAGTTTTGCTATTTTACTTTTTCGTTTCAAAACAAGTTTAAGTCACACGACTGCTCTGTAAATACCAATATCTACTACTTTTTAAATGTCACTTTTTAAATGTCAAGTTTTTAATATTGTTCAATCTCTACGTGTTTATTAAAAAAAATGGTTTCTCTATCAGTACCATTTTACACAGTTGCTCTTATAAAAAGTGAATGATATTTCTTAAAACTTAAAAGCTGAAAAGTAATGTTAGCTATTATATCCTTGATTAAAAATGGTAACATCATCTACAACTAAATTAATATTTAAATATTGCTTAATCTTTAAACTTTTATCATTTTTGTTTCTAACCCACAAACTTTTTTCTCGCAATGACTACAAATTGAACCCGTAAGTTTTGCATCAAATGTCCAACAAGAATCACGATTTCGCAAGTATAATTATTTGCTGTTATACATCGTCGTTTTGCGCGGGTATTCGTCTAATAATTTATAGAGCGTGTTTAATGGTTTTGGGTATAAAGAATAGAAAGAGGATCAAATAGAAGGGGAACTTTCCTAAAGACTGAAAAGCCACATCTGATCCTAATCTTTACATTTTCCATGTCTTTTCCATCCAATTAACAATCACAAGGTATGATGAACATCCATACATAATGAATCATGATTGATGAACATTACCATGATTGGTAAATATTCAGGTCATGATTAATGAAAATTAAGATATGATGAACCATAAGTGATGAACATTCAGACCATGATTGATAAACATTTATTGATGAGCATTCTGACCATGACTGAACATTCGATGAACTTTTTGGCACAGTATTGACGAACATTTTGTATTGATAAACATAGAAAAAAACTGGTGAACATTTTGTATTTATTAACATAAATAACATTTTGTATTATTTAATGAAAATTCAATAATTTTGTTTCCTCGACATTCTATAATGAACAATTTTCTTGTTGAATATTCTTTGATAAACATTTAATTGATAACAACTTCCTTATCAATTTCTTTAAAAAACACTAACTTGATCAATAAACAAAAACACACACTAAAAGAATACACACTTTCATCACCGCTTTTACATTTTGTACACACTTTCATCCCCTACCCCAACCACGCCCCCAATTTCAAGAACAAGTTGTATAAATCCTGTAAATCTCAGATTGACTAGGAGTACAATTCATATTACTTAAAACTTTTAAGATTCATTATTTAGGTTGAAAAATACATTATAAGATAGAAAAGTAGAAAACATATATTCCATTATGTGAACTTACCACAAAGGAAAAATGTGGAAGGACTTGTCTATATCTGACATTTCAAAATTTTCATATCACTAATTTTAATATGTTATTATTTAACTATTCTATTTTTTTTTAAATAATTAACTTCGTCGGAAGTTATCCGCGTATGTCATGACACTTTTAATTTATTCAAACGTGACTAGACTATGTTCAGTCTACACTTTCTATACACTGTTGTTTCCTTACAATCCTATTTTAAAAGTCACTTTTCACTTTTTCCATTTTTACGTTAACTTTGCACCTTTTACGTTTTACGCGATTTAAAGTTTACGTTTTATGGTTTTAACAACGTAAACCAACCTTAGACTATGATAATTTTTCATATTTTATGAATTTTAACCTATTTTCATATTTACAAGTGAGTTTTATACTTGTCGTTTCATTTTTATAGTTCACGTCACTTTTATCAGGAACCGATGTCACCAAACGTGTTTTCAACTTACGCTTTCAGTTTTAAAAATGTTTAAACCCTCCGATGAATTCACCACTCATTTTAAATTATTAAAATATATTATGAAATCAAATTTTAACATTTTTAATGTTTTATATTTTATTACTACCCGGTACTACGTTACGCGTCTTAAAAGCTCAACGTTTTAAATTATCGGGAGCAAACTACACACTACAACACACTAATAACTAAATTTAAACATTACAAACCCACTAACTAGTGGGATGGCTGGTTTTTGAGTCTCACCAAAGCCACATGGCTTGGTGATAGCTCTTCTTTCACAAAATTTTAACATGTGTACACCCTTGTCTCCCACTAACCACATTTATACATCATTTTATCATTTGTACATGCATTTTGATCATCCAACCTTGTTCTGATCACCCTCTTCTCCCCTTGAACGAAAATAAACAGCTCCAAACACCATTCTATTTCAATTTTTATCAAATACAGATCTTATATTGAAGGTGTTGTAGTTCCTAGCTAGTCCTTGGGTTTGTTTCTTCATAATCACCATCAAACATCATCATCATCAACATCAATTTTTCATGGGTTCAAGGGATGAGTTCTTTAAAGATTTCAAGAGTTTTAAGAAGTATTCTTTCAAGGTTATTAATGGTTATAAAAGTTGGGTAAAAGATTGAAAGAAAAGGTGCAAGAGTTATGGGTAAATCTAGGTAGTGGTCCATTGTTCTTGATCTTTATCTTAATTCTCCAAGGATTGTAAGGATACCAAACTCACACTTTTCATTTTACTACTGAGAATATATAATTTCTTGATGCATTTATATATTATATAAGTTATCTTGCTTGGTTAGACTTGGTACATAGGCTAGATCACTAAGAAATCACTAAAAGACTTGACATGCAAAACAGTTTTGTACTCAGGGGTAAAAATGGAATTAAATGCACTAATTAATAAAGATTGGACCTAAACTAAAAATATTTAGATGTAGGTCTATGTCTTGTGGTCATTTTCCCGGGTGGTGCATCCTGTGATGACACCCGATGATTAAACTAAAAATGTTTTCGTGAAACATGTCATATTCTGAGTAACAGATTTGTAACCCATAAAAGTCATATTTTCTTGACATAACCAACTGTTTCTCAAAACATAAAAGTTGTAGATAACACCTTAACTTAAACGTGGCCGCAAACGGGGAATTAATTGGACTTGCAGAACTCTAGCTATTGCATTTTTCGTGGGACTGTTGTGATGTTAATATTTCCAGAACTGAGTAGTAATGGTAAACTGTAATTTTACTACTGTTAGGTAATGTTTGACTTAGTGGGACCCACAAAACTTGTTAGTACAGATGAATACCTTTCCGGGGATATAAAGAACTTAATTTTTTGACTTACGGTTTGCAAGTAACGGATTTTTGAAACTGAACAAGTTTATAAAAATTCCATCAGCTTTAAGATAAAAAGTATACAAAGGGTTTACCCTTTATAAAAATAGAACCTTAGACCTAGCACTTGAATTTTTGGAAGAAATGTAAATGTCATACTTACAGACCATTTTTGAATGCCAAATTAGAACTTCTTAAGTATATAGAAATTATGTACCAAGCATAATTAAGATCATAATTTATATATAGCTAAAGTTGCATCAATATTTAGTTTCAAAAATTAAGACAAGCGTATATCTATTTAGGTTCATCGTAGAGCTTCACGGCTACTTTCCTCACTTGCTTGTTTCATACTACTTCCTTTATTCACGGTGAGTTCACAGCCTTGCTTTTACTTATTTAAACGTTTTATAAACCTCGCGAGGGGGATACATGCTAGTTTTACAAACTGAATACAAGTACTTTTTGGTATGCTTGACCCGATTACATGATTATAGTCAATTGAGTATTTCTTGCCAATTAAGTCCCCATCATGAACCGTTAATTCCGTAGGGAAACGCTAGTATTATGAATATGCATATTAGGCTTGGCGGGCTTGGCCGGGTGAGTAGCGCTCACATATAACGGTCACATAATATTGACAGGTTGGGGTAAATGGCAAATTTTACCTTCTCGGGGCACTATTAAACTAGGTCAAGGTTCGGTTTCATGAGCTCTATACTATAATCTGATTACCCGACATGTATTTGTTATATGTCTATTGATAAATAATACTTGTATTCAACCAATTACTTATTAAACTCTATGAATTCACTCAACTTTATGTTGATTTTTAGCATGTTTATTTCAGGTCCGTAAGTGACTTCAACTTGGATGGGCGGCGCAAGAAATGAATATCTATATGATGGCTCATGTTTAAATAAAAGTTTCATTCGATAATGTTTTAAACTTCTAAAACTTATGTATCTTTTAATTATGTTAAAAACTGTTGGGACCTTGTTGACTCTGATAAATTATCGAATGTGAATTTTAAAAACAACTTTGTTTTAAAGTTGTTTACTATATTTGTACAATGTGACTAATATATAGCACCCCATGTTGTATTCCGCTGCGTTCCAAAAATGGGGGTGTTATACTATACCAATCAAATGATTGGGTATTTATACTCTTAATCGTTGATTGACAATATAATTATTACACTTTAATCCCTAATATTATTCAACTATTGTTACTTTCATAATCCCTAATAATCTCCCCCAATATAATAATAGTCTAGTCGAGCATATTTATAACACCCCCATTTTTGGAATACAGCGGAATACAACATGGGTGTTATTTCATAGTCTCATAGTACAAGTCAGAGGAAACAATTCAAAAATAAAGATGTTTTAAAATAGTTCCACATTCAAAATACGATAATCATAGTTTTTAAACAAGGTCCCAAAAGTTTAACACAATACAAGTACACATAAGATAATTAAGTTCAAACATGACATAGTTTTCAAGTTTTGAGTTTATTCCGAATCTGAATTTAAAACAATGTCCATCCATCCATCCATATCCTAGCAACGGCCATCCAAGCAAATCTTCACTTACGGATCGGAGATAAAACATGCTAAAAGTCAACAATAAAGTTGAGTGAATTCATAGAATTTAATAAGTAATAAGTTGAATATAAGCATTATTTATCAGTTGACATGTAACGAATACTCGGGAAATAAAATTTATAGCATCGAGCTCATGACACCGAACCTTACCAAAGATATAAAAGTGCCCATAAGAAGGTAATCGTTGTCATTTACCTTAATTCTCAATATAATGTGTCTGTTTGACCTACAGATATCAAGTGAGTGCTACTCACCCGGACATGTTTGTTAAACCCAATATGCATATTCATAATATTAGCGTTTACTCAGTACATAATTAACGGCTCATGAAATTAGGGACTTTTAAGGCAAGAAGTACTCAATGTCTATAAATCACGTAATCTGGTCAAGCATACCAAAAACCACTTGTATTCAGTTTGTAAAACTAGCATGTATCTCCCTCGCGGGGTTTATAAAACAATTAAGTAAGTAAAGGCGAGGCTATGAACTCGCCTTAAAAAAAAGAAATTTAAAAGCATGAATAACGTCAACCAAAGGACCGAAGCAAAACTAGAAACGACTTAAAACAAGAAAGGATTCTAAGTATATGCCAAGTGAATAAGAGAATGAATGCGCATTATTATACTTGATTTATACTGCTAAGGAATTGTACAAAGGGTTTTCAATAGTCAAAAGGTAATGGTTTCTAAAAATGGTAAGTTCCCGAGTTGTTTACCCATCTCGTTTCCTTAGTTTTACTAGTGGCTGAAAACTTTCCCCGTCTTGCAAAAATCACTACTTGCAAACGGTAAGTCAAAATTTCAAGTTCTTTATATCCCTAGTTTCCTTTATTTTTCTAGTTTAATGAAAAAATAGCCTTACTCAAAGTTTGCAGGTCTAAACACTTTCTATGAATTTATACTACAAGTCTATTCTAAAGAAAAGTGTGATTGAATCTTGCTTCTTACCGTAACGGACGCCATTTGAAATCTACATGTGTTATAAACGTAAGGCCTATTGGAGGTGATAGTTCTACTTGTCTAGTATAGCTATACATGTAGCATATTTGGTTTTCAAAAAGTTATTGCATAAAACTTGGTTTAAGCTCCGTCTACCAACAACATATAGAATCTGTCCATTTCCACCATAAAAATAATATTTAAATCATTACAAGTCATCTAATGGTGAGCCTTTTTGCTAAGTGAAGCTAAGACCTGTATCTAGGTCTGTATATTTTCTCTTATTTTATTGACCCACGTTTCATTCCCGAAACATACAATTAACACAACCTATAATTTTCTGCAATCACAAATCAAACCTAACCTAAACATAACATATCCGAATCACAATCACCTTTAACCAATGCCTGTAATGAATTAAGTATAACATGCATAACATATAGAAGGTTTACTTACTGAAGTAAAACCAATATTTCACAGAAGAATATTGCATAAACAAAAATCAAAAGGAAATGATGAGATTAACTTACTAGAAGTGAAGAAATCAATAAAACCTTTTCTAGGGCTTAGATGAAAACGACCCATTTGACACCAAAGCTAATGAAACCCTTATCTTCTAGGCTTCAAAATGTGATTGAGGGCTAAAGAAATAAACTCTTAAACAACCTTGGAGTAGACTTCAATAAAACACCAAGAAACTCTATGGAAACTTCAAGAAAATCTTATAAACTTCGATTCAAATCACCATCTTTTGCAAGCACCTTCAAGAGGATGTTGTGGAGAATATCTTGATGATGAAAAATCATAGAGATGAGGGTGTTTTGGTGGTGATTCGTGGCATTGGAAAGGTAACCGGGGGCGTGACTTCATAGCACAAAGTCACCAGGTATAAAGAACAAACTCTACATGAGTCGTTTGAAAAGTTTACATTCGATTAAGTAGAAAAGTTTTTACAAGTACACATCACAAATGAAAATTACTTTAAGGTCACATCGAATGTCAAGACATGCTAAAAATCTCCTTGATGATATGACTACAAGATGTGACTCTATAAATGATGCTCGAATGCAACGCAAGCTAGTGAAACCAAACACCTAAGAAATACATGTTAAAGATGTCAACATAAAGTTGGTGAGTTCATAGATTTATGTAAAAGTAGTGTGGACCACAAGACTTCTACGACAATTGTATTCCAAATATGTTCATGAAAGGTATTACTGTTGCACTGAGCTCATGACCCCGAAGCCTTGACAATTAGTTTATTTATTCGCCCCAACCAGGTGCCTTGCCAAGCACCTGTACGACATCAATTAATATGTGTCCGTTTGACCAGTTGGAGCGACTAACCCGGATGGGAGAGTTTACCCGCAATAGATCTACTCACAACATTCACGCTTACAAAGTTGTTGGTCCGATATATTTGTGCAAAACCATGAGTTTTATGAACAAGAGTTTGAGCAAATGAAAATAACTGATGTTCATTAGAAATAAGGGCATGTTTACACAATCTTGACCTAAGTCAACTAATAATACCCATTTATACATTACGACTATATTAGTATCACTTAGTTGTTAAGGTGAAGACTTTACGAGGGATAGTTGCGGAATACTATCCCTGGTAATGACAAATGTTACTCTTCAAGTTATGAAGAGGAAGATTCCACTTAGAAGAGGAGGAAGTTTCTAGTGGTGGAATCAATTACTTATCACTACTACTAACCCCCTTTATATACTAGGGAGATACACTGTTAGTAGTTACAAGAGAATAGTGATATCTAAACTAGAAGCAAACTAGAAGTAAGTCACACGTGCACTTGTGTGGCTAAGGTTGCTTTTGTGCTGATACACTTGTACATTCAAGTTGCTTTCCCTGCTCTTGACGATTCCTTATCTTTCCGAAGGGTTTTCCCGCTTTGCCTTATCTCAAATTACTCCCACCTAAGTGTGTCTGAGAACTTCAGCCAGATCCTTCTACCTACTTAGCAAGTATCCTTAAGTATACGCTAAGTGTATCTGATTTATGTAATTGGTCAGGCTGCATGGTTCTTCTGCATGGCTTAAGTTGATAAGTCTTTTTGAGACCTAGAGACATTTGTCAGTCCTCAAAGACTCTGGTTGTTTGTATCTTCTTGTACTTTGCTAGCTGACTCCGCATAAGGTTACAAAGTATTCATTCAGTTCAGTCTTCGACTTTCACGAAGCTAGACTGATTTTTATCAAGAAGCATACAACATATCTGAATTTTTATCCTCTGATACACGAACACTTAGTGAGTCACTTAGTCAGAACCGCTGTTGTTTATATCAGGGGTTGACTATGTAGCAAGTGGCTTGACTCTGACTTGGCTGAGGTTGCTCACAAGGTGTATACCTTTGTGAGTCTTTTGATAGCTGATTGTGATCAACTGTGCTGATCGTTTAGTCAGGGGGTAAACTTTGCTCATGGTTTACATTTTGACTTTATGAGAGAGTGAATTGGTTCTTTGATTCAGTCAACTATTTAACTTAGGCTGTTTTAATGTTTCAAATACTTGTTAGGCATAATTTGGTCAAAATTTGACTCAACAAAAGTAATTAACTGTTCATGAATGTAGGGACTTTAACGGAAAATGTGGTAACTTAGGCAATTCTTAATTGTTTTATGTACTTGTTTCCATATGTAAAAGCAAGCAATGTATTCTCACCCCAAGTATTTCGAAATGGATAATAAAACGAGTAAAAGTGGAGCTATGAAACATACCCCAAGTAGCAAAAGTATTCAAGAAAGTATTACGTAGAGTAATGGCACGAAAATCCTAAATGCGAACTAGAACTGATGAGTGCTCAAACACTCATCATTTTTGGTTAATCTGAACTGCAAAAACATTTGAAAACACTCAAAAACGCATCAAAATGCAGAAAATATCCAAGGATCGTGTTTTATATGTCTCAAATGCAAAATGTTTAAAAACAGATGAAAAACGAACAAAGTTTGCATAATTGGCAGTTTCAGTCCCCCCAACTTTCAAAGATTGGCAAAAATAGTCCCTAAAATTCAAAAAATGTGGAGTTTTATCATTCAAGGTCCCTAAAATATTTTAAGTTGTCAAAATTGGTCCTTGAATGAATTTTTGGGCAAAGGGTAGAAAAGGTCCCTCAACTTTTGAAAAATGACAAAAATGGTCCTTGGGTGTTTTAAAATGGAAAAATTCATCATTGGTCCTTGTATTATTGGAGTTTGGCATTTATGGTCCTTGTGATAGCTTTGGTAATGTTACAGTTTCAGCCCCTCAACTTTGGGGAATTTACATTATTGGTCCTTGTGATATAACATAACCAAACGGACCCTTTTTATCATTTAACCCAAACCCAATAACCAAAACCCATTCCACCATTATAACTCCCTTCCTGTGGCCCATCCACCCCTGGCCCAATCCCACAACTAGCCCAACAACCCTTTTATAAAAAAAATCCCACACCCCGTTTTTATATCTCCCTCCCAGGTCAAACTCAAAGTCAAACAAACCCACCTCCCCCTCCAACTTGGTACTGGCCACTGTACACCACCATACCTCCACCTCACCTTCACCATTCTATGTTCCCCCAACCTCCATATGATCCAAGAAGCATTAATTGTGCACAAATCCCTCCAAGTTATATCAGTAGCAGTTAAAGACTTTTTGGTGCCAAAAAGCAAAATCAAAGGCTAGGATGATTGCAGAGGATCCAATGGCTAGAAAATGGTGGGAAAGTCTCAAAGTACAAGTGGGAACCAAAAATATCTCTATATAGAGAGGGAGAAGCATAAGAGGAAGATATCTAGTGTAATTTTAATTTTCTTAGTTCGTACTTAGTCAATTTACATTTTCAGTGTATGTTTTAGCTTTCAAGTACTTTATTTAGTAATCTCAGTGTAAGATTAAACCTTTTCAATAATCAATTTCAAGGTTTTAGTATGAATTCAGTTTATGTTATTTTCAAGCTTAAATTCTCAAGTTCAATTATATGATGTTTTAGTTGATGTTAAGAACTTGTTTAGATCATATAAGCTCCTAGAAAGCTTCTGAAAGCTTTTAGATACTTTAAAATTCAGTGTAGTATCATATACAAAAATACCAAAAATATCTCATAAAATAGATAATAATTAAAAAAAATCCAATGAAGAAGACAAAGATGGCTGGAGCAGGGTGAATTTTGGATGGCCTTTGGTTTAGTGGCTTAGTGGTAAGCCTATAGGTTGGTTCTTGGTTCTTTGTTTCATGTTTTCAGCAGGATTGCAATTTGTAAGCTTTTTGATCCATCTTTCTCTTTCACTGTATATGTTGGGTAACTTGGGTATTATCTGTGTTTCTATGCTTTATTAGTGCTTGTGAGTCATAATCTAGCTTAATATTGCTTACTTGTTCTTTGGAATTCATAGTTGCTAAAATCTTTGTCTCACAGTCAAATAGCACTTTGGCCATCTCTGTGTTTCACGCTTGTGTTATTGTTGCTTTATGCTCCTTTGGTCTAGGTACATGCTAATATATTGTTTGGAATCAGTATTAAGGTTGAAATAAGTGAGTTGCTTTGAAATTCATGATTGCACTTTCTTGATAGGGTGTTTGGATTAAGCTGATTATCTGAGTTTTACATTGATTGTGTTGTTGTTCTTGTTTGATGTATGACACATTAGTATCTAGTGCCTCAGTTCCTTCATAAAATCCAGTTTTCTTTCATAAGAAAGTCAAAATCACTTTAAAATTCATCTTGCTTGTTAACTGTTTAAATATTTGGTCCCATAATCTCCATTGCTTGATAGTTGTTAATATAGCTTAATTTTACATCTCACTAGCTTAACATAACATATTCAGTAGGTAAATTTGATTCAAAGTTCACTTTAGTCAAACTAGTAGTGCAATTTGAAAAGTCAAAATTTCTAGGATTTAATTTTTGAATAAACTTTGCAATTTCCTGTAGGACTTATTATTGAGTTTCATGTTATGTGCTTTTAGGGTACTAATCTTTTGCTGCTAATCTTCTTTAGAGTATTTTTAATAATTTTTATTAGCTAGTTTAAACTGCTTATTCAGCGCTTTTCTTTTAGTACTTTTTCATAAAGTGCCCTGTGCACAGGTTCACTAGCTTGATTGCTTGGTTCACAAATTGTTCATTAGTTGACTTAAGTGTGTAATTGTTGTTGTTTTGAGTAGATATCCTGGCTGGCTTGTGATGCATGTTATTGCTTTTCATCTTCTGCTTATTGTGGATGCTTATTTTAGATGCCTATGTTGTTCAAAATCACTCCCTACACTGACTCATCAGTGTAGGTGAGCACTTTTTATAAGTTCATAAAAAGCTCATAACTTGGAATTAGCTTGTGTTATTTGGTTATTTGTGAAGCTTATCCACCAATATCAAAGTTTCAGGGCTTATTTGGTACTTAGCAGCTTATTTGATAAGCCTGCAAGAAGCTTTTAGCTTGTCCCATTTCATTATACACTGAGCATCTCAGTGTATTTGTAGCTTTTTCATAAGCTTCTCAAGAGCTTATTTGTGGGCCCCAGCCTACGAATTTTGGCTTTTTGGAAAGATCTCCAACCCATCTTGCTTCCTCAGTAATTATTTTGTGCTTTTTAGCTTATTTTATAAGCTGAATTTGACCTTAAAGTTGACTGCAGGCCTGTTTGGTACACAATGCACATTGAAAGTGCTTATTGGCTTATCCTGAGCTTATTAGTACAACTCTTTGTGACTTTTTACTCATTTCCAGTCCCTTTCACTGATTTTCATCTTGTTTCACTTTTGTTTCCATCATTTAAGCTTATTTGATAGCTTGTGTGAGCTTAAATCATCAAATTGAGCCAAAAAGCTCAACTGATAAGTTCATAAGCCTTCACTGAGCTTATTTCTAAGTTCCAAATTTTTTTGTCTTTATTAAAGTTGTTTATTTATCAGTGTTTAATAGGTTTATAAAAGAAAAACAAGAAAATCATCATTTTAAATTAAGTGATAGCTTATATTTAATATTTTTTTAGCTTTTTAGCTTATTTCTTAACTTTTTCATTAAGCACTTAGCATTTTTTAATTTTCCTATGTTCCTGTCATTTAGTAGTATTTATAGAAAAAGTTTTAGATTTTTCTTTGTTTATTTAGTATTTATAATAAATCAATAATAGTTTAAATTATTATTAAATAGTAATTAATTAATAATAGATAGAAAAATAGTCTAATAAATATATTTTCAGTTTTAAAATTTGTTTTATAATATTTTAGATTTTTCTAATTCATAATTTTATTTATTTAGGTTAATTTCTTATTTAATTATAATATCAGTGTAATTTAGATAATTAATAAATAGTTTTTTAATTAATAATAATTAATTTATGAGTCTAATATTTAATTTTTTTTCCAATAATTTTCTTTTCTCATTAGGTTTGTAAAAATATAATTTTCATACCCTAGGGATTAATACTGCTCTTCATTCACTTTTATTTTTGTACGTAGACGTTTATTTAAACGTAAACGTACGTTTTTAGGATTTAAAACGTTTTTAGGATATTTGGTTTTACGTGTTTGTTGATATTAATCATTTGAATCATTTTCTTTACATTTCCTTAGTTTTAAATCACTATTATCCCATTCCCAGTCAAAATCACCCGATCACAGATC
>LBNU01036900.1:114327-126471 GCA_014162995.1 Artemisia annua | reverse complement strand
TTCTTTTTCCAATAATTTTCTTTTCTCATTAGGTTTGTAAAAATATAATTTTCATACCCTAGGGATTAATACTGCTCTTCATTCACTTTTATTTTTGTACGTAGACGTTTATTTAAACGTAAACGTACGTTTTTAGGATTTAAAACGTTTTTAGGATATTTGGTTTTACGTGTTTGTTGATATTAATCATTTGAATCATTTTCTTTACATTTCCTTAGTTTTAAATCACTATTATCCCATTCCCAGTCAAAATCACCCGATCACAGATCCGTTTCTATACCTTTACACACCTCGTTGGGATTAAACGACCCGGGATATTCTATACTCCTTGGTTTAGTATTGGCTCAATTGTTTGACTTTAGTTGACCAAATCCTTGGTCAGTTTTAGTTGACTGTTTCAGAGCCAATCAAATTTTGGCGCCGCTGCCGGGAAGGTGTGCTGCGTATCTAAACGTGTTTTGAAGATTAGTAATCTTTGATACTCACTCATTGTATACTTACCATAACCTTGTTCATATTTTCTTATTTTCATAAAAACAAAAACAATCGTGAAGTTAATTCGTTTGACGGATCGATTGACAAAAATATCGTATTTTCAAATTCCAAAAACATATAAAACCCAAAAAGATTCTTCCTCCTATTTTTCATAATTCTTGCAGCTCTAAGGACTCTTAGAGTTGTTTTCTAGTGCATGCGCACTCGTTCTTCTAGGTCTACGAGCCCATTTCGTGAGCTTGTTAAGATTCCTCGAAGACGACGTAGACGTTCTGCACCCGCAGTCGAATCTGAGATTCGAACTGTTTCCACCACTTCTGTCGTCATGGCAGATCTACCGATGAATGAGCTTCTCCAAGCACCCATCGAGGGTTATGGAGATGCCATTGTTGTTCCAGCCATCGTGGCTGATAGTTTTGAGCTCAAAACCGGGTTACTTACTCTACTAACCTCAAGTCAATTCTATGGTTTTGAGAGGGACGATCCTCATGCTCACATTCGATGGTTTAACAAGATTACATCTACCATCAAATACAAGAATGTCCCTTCTGATGCAATCAAACTTCTTCTTTTCCCATTCTCCCTCGAGGGACAAGCCCGGATTTGGCTTGAAAAATGATATGTGCCTTTTTACACATATCTTTCCTTCCATTTTCCAAACCAAAACGACCAAAAACACCTGAAAACGACCAAATAATGTCAAAAATATCTTTTGAGTGTGTTTTTAAGCGTTTCAGGTGTAAAGGATTGAAAACAAACGAAAAACTAAGCAAAATTTCAAAATTGTCAAAAATAGTCCCTGAAGTTTCAGAAAATGTCAAAAATGGTCCCTGGGTATTTATTTTTGGAAAATTTACATTTATGGTCCTTGGGTTATTGAAGCTTGGCAAGTTTGACCCTTATGGTATCTTTGGAAAAGTTTCAGTTTCAGTCCTTAAGGTTTAGTAAATTACAAAATTGGTCCTTATGATAAATCTACAACACCAAACGGACCCTTGTTTATTTATTAACCCAAAAACCAGGCCCACCCAATCATAACCACAACCCATTCCCCCTTGGCCCAACATCAGCCCAAAACCCTTATTATAAAAATCACCCACGTTTTATTATTTCCCCCCACCCCGTTTTTATAACTATCCCCAGTCAAACCAAACCTTTGACCCTCCTTCTTCTTCTCCCCACGTGACCCTGCAACACCTCCATACCTCCACCTCAGCCAACCCATTCCATGTCTCCCCAGCTCACCACAACCAAACAAGTGCATTAATTGTTCCTTAAATCCCTACAAGTTACACCTAACTGCCAATGGGACTTTTTGGCGCCAAAAGCTAATTTGAAGGGCCAGGATCAAGTGCAAGCAATCCAATGGTCAAGACTTGTTGGGAAACACTCATGGTACCCCAAGAAACCCTAGAAGTCAAGTATAAAAGGAAAAATAAGCCTGGGTGAAGGTTAAGTAGTGTAGAGTAGTGTAATTGTAGTTTTTAATGTCGTAGTTTATAAAATTTCAATTTACAGTGTTACATTTAGTCTTCAAATTGTAATTTTAATGTTTTAAATGTAATTTCAAACGTTTGGTTAATCACAGTTCAGAGAATTCCCAGTTGAATTTCATTATTGCTCTAAATCCATGAATTTTCTCATTTGACTCAAATCTTGTTAACTTTGGAAATTTACTGCTCATCTAAGTTCACTTAAGTAGTTTATAAGCTTTTACAAGCTTAGTGATCATTTAAACAGCTCTTAGTTCATTTTTCCTAAAAATACCAAAAATACTCAAAAATAGTGCATTAATTCAAAAAACAGTTTCTGAGAAGAATGGTGCAAGGAACTTGGTTAAGAATGGAAGGGATATGGTATTAGAGCCTCAAAGGGGGGCATTAGGATTGTATTGTGGTTCTTGGTTACTCAGTTCTGAGCTTGGACATTTGTAAGCTAAATCTCTAATTTTCCACTAGTTAATTGTAGCATTGCTTAGGGTGATTATCCACTTGCTTATTCTGTTTTCTGTGTTAATTTGGATTAGTTGTGTTAGATTGTTGCTTGGTATTCATTATTTGTTCACTAAATCTCCCCCTAGCTCACTTTTGCATCTCACTGTCACATTTAGTGTAATATAGCCTAGGTTTATTTTGGATCTAATCTCAGTTAATTTCACTTAATACAAGTCTAATTCATCCTAATTGATTAGTTTGCATAAGGCTCCCAGGCCAAATCACTCATTTCCTGTGAAAAGTCTCACATCAGTGAGATTAAAGGGGTGTTTGGTTCATAGGTGTTTGCTGCATTCTATGTGTTTTGGGTAGTTTCTTTTGGTTTGGACATTCTCAAATAGGTGCATTTAGATCATATATGTCTTAAAACTCAGCTGTCATTTGATAAAAAGTAAATTTCTCTTTTATATGGTCATTTTCATTAGACTGTTAAGTAGTTTAGAACCTTAATCATCATTTTCAGTCCTATAGTTGTTAACATAGCTTCCTTCAGTCTAATTATAGCTTAAAACAACTGTCTCAGTAATCTAGGATCATCCATAGTTCAAAAAAGTCAATCTGTGATCAAGATTTTTCAAAAGTCAAAATGTGCATATTCAGTTTTGCACAATTTTCAGATAGATCTCTAGGCTTTATTAGTAATTGGAAATCATTAGGATTAGGTGATTCAAGTACCTTGCCAGCTTGTTAGTACATAGCAAAAAGAAAATCCAGATTTGGAGGTCATTTGCATAGGTAAAATTGATCCCAAAGTCACCTAGTGAGCCATGTTTCTGCCCTGCACCCAGTTAACCCAATTTGACCCAGTTTTCAATTGCCTTTAATGTGCTCAAATCTGGGCCAAATGTTGTGATTTTTGTTGCTTTGTGAAGCCTCCTAGGTGAACTTTAGGATTGTGCTTTTATTTTTCCCCAATCAGCTTTTTAGAGTGCTTATTTAGCTTTTTCTTTTGGCCTTTTCTTCTTGTTTGCTGCCACTTGTTCTTCATTCTTAAATGTTGTTGCTGTTGTGAATCTTACTGTTGTATGTAGTTGTTGTTATTGTTGTTTATTAGTTTGTTTAAGCTTTTGTGATCTTGTTCATTGCACATCTTGGGCTACTGCTACTCTTATTAGTTCTTGAAATCTAGAAATTGTTCTTATTGTTGTTCTTGTTGGTTCAATCTTGTTGTTGTTCTTGTTTGTTGTTGTAGTTGTTTATGTTGTTGTTGTGTTATTGGTATTGTTGTTGTTGCTGCAAAACAGAAACAAAGGAAAGAAATAAAAAAAAATAATAAAATAAAAATGTTTGTGCAAAAAGGTTGGTTGTGGGAATCGAACCCCTGACCTCTTGACTGCCCAGACAATCAAACACACCCCGTGCACCATCTCCCCTAACTAGTACTTAGTGTTTATCTTTTCCTTATTTTTATTTATAGTAGTAAATGTTCTTTTAAGCTTATTTGGTTTTACAGCTTATTTTCCAGCTTATTCATAAGCTTTTGCATTTTTTTTATTTCCCCTAGTATTCTGCTAATACTAAGTATTTAGATAAAAAAAAATTCAGATTTATTGAAATTAGTTTAGTATTTATTTTGATTTAATCTAGTTTAAGTAGTTTTTAATTAATAATAAATAATTAAAAAGTCTAAAAAAAAAATATTTTTCTTTTTCCAATAATTTTCTTTTATCATTAGGTTTGTAAAAAAGTAATTTTCACATCCGTAGGCTTTTTATTTCTTTAAACTCGCGTTTTATTTGGTACATTAACGTAGTTTTAATTTAACTTTCGCGTTTCTTGGATTTTAAACGTTCTTAGGTAATTTTCTTTCACAGTCTTGTCCTTATAGCTTGTTTAAGCTATTTCATTTACATTTCCTTAGTTCAATCACTCATATCCTTTTTCATTCAAAATCACCCGATCACAAATACGTTTTCGATACAATTCACACCTCGTCGGGACATAACGACCCGGGAATATTCTATACTCCTTTGGATCATTGCATTGACTCTTTTATGGTTTGACTTTAGTTGACCAATTCTTTGGTTGACTTTTGTTGACTGTTTCAGAGCCAATCAAAAATTGGCGCCGCTGCCGGGGAGGTGTGCTGCGTATCTAAACGATTTGCAGATTAGTGATTCTGGATATACACTCTTTGTATATTATCCATCCTTGTTCATATTTTCATAAAAACAAAACTAATCGTGAAGTTAATTCGTTTGACAGATCGATTACCAAAAGATTTTCCTTCTTATTTTGTTTTTCAAAATGTTTATCAAAAATACCAAAAATATTCATCTTTACCCTCTTACCCTTTTGATTCTCCATTCCTTACCCTCCAAAACCGTTTGATTCTTTCTATGTCTCATCCACACCTTCTTGATTGTCAATGGTGTGGTGGTCCTTATAATGGTGGTAATTGCCCCAGTTGTGGCATGGTAGAGTCAGGAAACGGGTCTGTCTATAACCAGAATCCCTATTCCTACCATGACACGACTAATTTATTCCATCAGCTACCACACTATGAGACTCAGCAGTTTTCCTGTTGTGAGTACTGTGGTGGTTCACACTACAGTTCTGATTGTCAATCAGGAAACACGCTTGTCTATGAGCAGGTTCCTGATAACAATTATGACTACAGCACATACGACTCACAGCCACATCAGTTTTACTGTTGTGAGTACTGTGGAGGTCCACACTTCAGCTCTGATTGTCACACAAGGAATCCATTTCCTTGTAACAATTACGACTCTTCGTATCATGACCAACCTCCACAGTGCCAATTGAATCAGGCATTGCCACTTCCTCAAAATCTTCTCCTTGATCTTCTGGATTTAGTGAAAGATTTAAAAGGAACTAAACATTCCCAAGATAATCCAAAATCCATGGAGGAATTGTTAGCTGAAGAGCAGGCTGCTAAAATAAATTCCCAAGATGCCTTTGAAAAATCTATTAGGGAATCCAGTGCAAAAGAAAAAGCAGCCAGATCTAGCTCTCGATTCCGTTTCATTCCTGATGACAGTGATGATGAAGATACCCTTGATATTCTTCAATTTTATAAAAATTCATCGGATTCATCAGTTGAGATACCATCAGTTGAGATTCCATCTCACTCTGCTCTTATCACACCCGAGATTCCCACTCACTCTTTGATCATGGGGGATGAGCGTCTTAGCACTGTTCCTGAAAAGGAATCGGACGAATTCATAAAGTCTAGTGCTGAGAACCTTGTCCCAATCCCAGGAGAGTCACAGGGAACTTGTGATTATGTGTGTGATTTTCCTTCCCCTCTTGAGTGTCCAAAAGATCAATTTGAAACTTTCTCCGATTTTAGCGAAGATTGTGCATCCTATGGAGACATCGAGTTTGTTGAGGCATCAGTTCCACATTCTGATGCTGACCATCTTCTTGAGGATTTCTCCGATGAACTTACTCACTTCAATCCACTTTCATTGGAAAGTGATGATGGTCTCCTCGATTTCGAAGCCGATCTTGGAGAAATTGAAAATCTCCTATATCATGATCCGTCACTCACTTCTTATCCCAGCAGTACAATAGAGAATGTTAATCACGTTGTTCCCGAAACATTCAAAACTACTCTCACCAATCCTCTATTTGAATTCGAATCTGAATTCACTTTGATTTCTGATAATCCAACCTTTGGTATTCAGAATGAGGATAGTGATGAGTCTGTAATGGAACATGAGTTTTAATTGCTTCGCAAATGTCCTCACCATGGTTTCTCCGAGTTGATGCAACTCGACACTTTCTACAATGGTGTGAGCCAAGCTGATCAGGATTCTCTTAATGCCTCCGCGGGAGGTAATTTCCTGAGTAAAACCACAAAAAAAGCTTTAGCGATCATCGAGAACAAATCTAAGGTCCGCACTACACGAAGCAAGCCGGTTGTTTCCCAAGTGAGTGTTGGTCCTTCTTCTTCATCGCCCGTGAGTCAATCTAGCACCGATGCTAAGATTGACAAGCTCACGGAAGCCATTCAAGCTTTGGTTCTATCTAACCAAAAGAAAGTCTCTTTTCCACAAACTTCTTCTCCTGCTGAAGTTAAAAAAGTGGAAGTCTGTGTTACCTGTGGTGGCCCCCACGCATATTACAATTGTATGGCCACCGATGGTAACCCGTTTGAAGCTCATGCGATACCATTCCTTCCAATCATGGAGGTAACCAATTCCGTCCTCCGATGGACCCGAACTATCGACCCAACCACTACCCTGGACCTCCCGGTTTTAATCAAAATCAAAATGTTCAAAACCATAACAAAAATTTCCAAAGCCAAAACCGAATGAACCAAGGTTATCAAAACCAAGGTAATTTCAATCAAGGTCATGGTTTCCACAATCAGAACCAAGGTTTCCAAAATCAAGGTTTCCAAAACCAAGGAAACTTTAACCGAAACCAAGGTCAGGGTAATTTCAACCAAGGGAATATTCATGGACATAACCAAAATCAAGGAAATTTTCAAAACCAAGGTCCTAATCAAAACAACCGAGGTCAAAATTTTCCTAATCAAACTCAAGCCATTGTTCCTACTGGACCATCATCTGACGAGTTATTAAAACAATTCATGAAATCCCAAGAGGAAATGAATAGGTTGTTGGTCAGTCAGATCTCTGACATCAAGAAGTCTTTAAATGATCAACCCTCGGGCTCAGGAAAACTTCCGAGCAACACGATCGCTAACCCGAGGGGCGATGCTAAGGCGATCACAACCAGGAGTGGTGCTTCATATGATGAACCCGCGATTCCTACTTCCTTTTCTTTCTCCCTTCCAAAGGTAGTGGAACGTGAACCTGAGGCGACTAAGGACAAAGTGCAATTTACAAGCCCACAAAGTACCGCACACGTCCATCCTCAGGTTGTCCCAAAAACAAAGCCCAAGCCAGGAGTTGTCTTTGAACCTCCAGTAACTCCGGCTGAGACTCCTAAATCCAAAACATCTATTCCTTACCCATCACGCTTAAATGAACAAAAGCTCCGAGAAAAAGCCAGTCATCAAATGGATAAATTCTTTCAAATCTTCCAAGAATTACACTTTGACATAAGCTTTTCGGATGCTATCATTCTGATGCCCAAGTTTGCATCTATACTCAAACACTTATTAAGCAACAAGGAAAAACTGTTTGAAATGGCTAAAACTCCACTTAACGAAAACTGCTCAGCAGTTTTGTTAAAGAAGCTTCCCGAGAAGCTTGGAGACCCTGGAAAATTTCTCCTATCTTGTGTATTTCCAGGGATGGTTGAATGCTTTGCCCTTGCCGATCTTGGTGCAAGCATTAACCTGATGCCTTATTCAGTATGGAAGAAACATTCTCTTCCTGAACTCACTCCTACCTGCATGACTCTTGAGCTTGCAGATCGTTCAATTTCTCATCCTCTTGGCATTGCTGAGGACGTATTCGTGAAAGTAGGAAAGTTCCAATTTCCAGCTGACTTCGTGGTTGTCGATTTCGATGCTGACCCACGGGTTCCTCTCATTGTTGGAAGAGGATTCCTAAGAACGGGTCGTGCTCTCATTGATGTATTTGAGCAAGAAATCACATTACGTGTGGGTAATGAAGCTGTCACTTTTAACCTCGATCAAACTTCGAGGTACTCCTCAAATTATGACTCTGAATCGGTTAACCGAATAGATGTCATTGATGTTGCTTCAGAGGAGTACGCTCAAGAAGTTCTTGGTTATGTTCATAATTCTTCGGGTGGTGATTCCACTCCGTCTTCTCAACCTATCGTTTCCGACTCTTCCCCTTCTCTCACTCCGTTTGAGGGAAGCGATTTCCTTTTGGAAGAGGTCGAGGCTTTTCTCAAAAGTGATTCAGTTCCAGATGGAATTGATAACAATGAGATTGATCTGGAGGGAGATCTTCTTCTTCTTGACAAATTGTTGAATCAGGACAATTCTCCCCCCTCCCTCCCATAAAACTTCATAATGAGGAAATCAAGTCTGTTGAGAAAACTGATGAATTTCCCGAGGTCGAACTCAAGGAGTTACCTCCTCATCTCAAGTGCGCATTTTTGGAGGGTGATGATAGATTGCCCGTCATAATTGCTAAGGACTTGAGTAAGGAGGAAAAGTCTGCCCTCATAAAGGTCTTGAAGTCACACAAGCAAGCAATTGCTTGGAAACTCTCCGACATCAAGGGTATTAACCCTGAATTTTGTACTCACAAAATTTTAATGGAGGATGACTTCAAGCCGGCAGTCCAACATTAGAGACGGGTAAATCCTAAAATTCATGAGGTTATCAAACAAGAGGTTCTAAAACTTCTTGATGCCGGATTGATTTATCCCATCTGAGATAGTCCTTGGGTTAGTCCCATTCATTGTGTTCCGAAAAAGGGTGGCATTACTGTTGTCACAAATGAAGAAAACGAGTTGATTCCAACTCGATTGGTTACGGGATGGCGTGTTTGCATTGGCTATCGCAAGCTAAATGAGGCCACCCGTAAAGACCATTTTCCTCTACCTTTCATGGACCAAATGCTTGAGAGATTGGCGGGGAACGAGTACTATTGTTTCCTGGATGGTTTCTCGGGTTATTTTCAGATCCCCATTGATCCGCAAGATCAAGAGAAGACTACCTTTACGTGCCCTTATGGAACCTTTGCTTATAAACGTATGCCTTTTGGCTTATGTAATGCTCCTGGCACGTTCCAAAGGTGCATGATGGCCATATTTTCCGACATGATCGGGAAAACAATGGAGGTCTTCATGGATGACTTCTCGGTCATTGGGGATTCCTTTCAGACATGTCTCTCCCATTTGGAAACTATGTTAAAACGGTGTGAAGACACCAATCTTTGTCTAAATTGGGAGAAGAGCCATTTTATGGTCAAAGAGGGCATTGTCCTCTGCCATAAGATTTCCAAAAACGGGATTGAGGTTGACAGAGCCAAAGTTGATGTCATTGCTAAATTATCTCATCCCACTACCGTCAAGGGTATTAGGAGTTTTTTGGGTCATGCCGGTTTTTATCGTAGATTTATTGAAGATTTTTCCAAAATCGCCCGGCCTATGACCCATCTCCTCGAGAAGGATGCTCCTTTTATCTTCTCACCGGAGTGCATCGAAGCTTTTGAAACATTAAAGAAAAAGCTTACCGAAGCACCGATTCTCGTTGCCCCCGACTGGGACTTGCCATTTGAGCTCATGTGCGATGCAAGTGATTTTGCTATCGGAGCAGTCCTGGGGCAACGCAAAACCAAACACTTTCAGCCGATACACTATGCGAGCAAAACAATGACCGAGGCTCAAACACATTACACCACTACGGAAAAAGAGCTATTAGCCGTGGTGTATGCGTTTGAGAAGTTTCGGCCGTATTTGATCTTGACCAAATGCGTAGTGTATACGGACCACTCGGCTCTAAAATACCTCTTTGCAAAACAAGATGCAAAGCCGAGATTGCTTCGTTGGGTTCTCCTCCTACAAGAATTTGATATCATTATACGTGATAAAAAAGGAGCTGAGAACCTAGCTGCTGATCATCTGTCCCGATTAGAGAACCCACACCAAGATGTTCTCGAGAAAAAGGAAATAAATGAAACATTTCCTCTCGAGACATTAAATGCGGTTGCTTTTCGTGGAGATTCTACTACCCCATGGTTTGCCGATTTTGCAAATTACCATGCGGGGAACTTTGTGGTGAAAGGGATGTCGTCCCAACAGAAGAATAAGTTCTTCAAGGATGTTAAACATTATTTCTGGGACGACCCCTACTTATTCAAAATCTGTGCCGATCAAGTCATCCGGCGGTGTGTTTATGGGCAGGAAGCCACTGAAATTCTTAAGGCTTGCCATGCTGGACCCACGGGGGGCCACCATAATCCAAACTACACCGCCAAAAAGGTGTTTGATTCCGGTTTCTACTGGCCCACGATTTTATAAGGATGCCCAGGAATTGGTCAAATCCTGTGACGCTTGTCAACGTCACGAGAATATTTCACAAAAGAATGAAATGCCACAAAATGCAATTCAAGTTTGTGAAATCTTTGACGTGTGGGGCATCGACTTTATGGGGCCATTTCCGTCATCTCATGGAAATAAGTACATACTCATGGCTTTTGACTATTTGTCAAAATGGGTTGAAGCGAAAGCTTTACCCACTAATGATGCCCGAGTTGTTGTGAAATTTTTAAAAGCTCTTTTTGCTCGATTTGGAACTCCACGTGCTATAATAAGTGATCGTGGTACGCATTTTTGCAATGACAAATTTGATAAAGTCATGCAAAAGTATGGTGTAACTCACCGTCTTTCTACTGCGTACCACCCTCAAACAAGTGGACAAGTTGAAGTTTCCAATCGAGGCATTAAAAGAATTTTGGAAAGAACTGTAGGTGAAAATCGTGCATCGTGGTCGGAAAAGTTAGATGATGCACTCTGGGCTTTCCGCACAGCTTACAAAACATGATGCACTCTGGGTTTTCCGCACAGCTTACAAAACACCCATCGGGTGTACGCCTTACAAGCTTGTGTACGGGAAAGCATGCCATCTGCCGATCGAGCTTGAGCACAGGGCCTATTGGGCCCTCAAGCATGCAAATTTTGACCTTCAAACTGCGGGTGATCATCGGAAAGTTCAAGTGAATGAATTGAATGAACTTCGTGATCAGGCCTATGAAAACTCTTTGATCTACAAGGAAAAAACAAAGAAGCTCCATGACTCAAAGATCAAAAACCGCGTTTTCAACGTTGGTGATCGAGTCCTTCTTTTCAACTCTAGATTAAAGATCTTTTCGGGTAAATTGAAGACCCGTTGGACTGGCCCATTCACTATTGCAAAGGTTTATCCTTATGGCATCGTCGAATTATCTCAAAATGATGGACCAAATTTCAAAGTGAATGGTCATCGTTTGAAACATTACTTTGGAGAGGACATACCATCCATGGTTGTCCCGGATCTCCAAACTTTCTCCAAGGACAAATGAATTCGGGGATCGAGTCAAGCTAGCGACTCGATGAACAAAAACAGTACCACAACATGGGTTTTCACCCATGTCTCTGACTTCTTTCTACTTTCTAACACCAAAGTGTGGGGGAGTGGCCGTCCCCTGCTGCTGTTTGCAATGTATATATGTATATTTAAAAAAAATGTGTTTGTATGTATAATATAAATAAAGTGAAAAATATTTCCACAGTTAGCTTAGAATATTGTTTTTTTCCGTTCAAAGAGTCGGCATAATAGCCGGGACTTTGAATATTGAGGACAATATTCAACTCTAAGTGTGGGGGGAAATTCTAGCGAATTTTATCACATTATACCATCTAGTACCCCCGTTTTTGGCCAAAATTTAAAAAAAAATTCACTTTATTTCAAAATTTTTGTGGTTGTCAGTCCGCCATGTCTAACCGACAAAAGGATTGGCTAATCCAGGAGCAAACTGCTCTTGGTAAAGATATCTCAAATCCGTTTATGGCTTACAATTTGCAAAAAATTGTATGGTATTCAACTCACCATATCTTTTATAGTGAAGAGTTGGCTAGCCCGCAAGGTTATGGCTTGTGGTAAAGGCAGTTGGAAAACCATAATTGGTAATCAACTCACCAAAGATAATAACTGTATTTTATCTAAGAGTTGGCTAGTCCAGAAGCAAACGGCTTCTGGTAAAGACAAATCAAAACCGTTGAAAGCTGGTGGTTTGCTCAAAATCATATGGTTATC
>LBNU01036900.1:64395-114237 GCA_014162995.1 Artemisia annua | reverse complement strand
GGTAAAGATATCTCAAATCCGTTTATGGCTTACAATTTGCAAAAAATTGTATGGTATTCAACTCACCATATCTTTTATAGTGAAGAGTTGGCTAGCCCGCAAGGTTATGGCTTGTGGTAAAGGCAGTTGGAAAACCATAATTGGTAATCAACTCACCAAAGATAATAACTGTATTTTATCTAAGAGTTGGCTAGTCCAGAAGCAAACGGCTTCTGGTAAAGACAAATCAAAACCGTTGAAAGCTGGTGGTTTGCTCAAAATCATATGGTTATCGATGTACCATGGTTCTTACTTGAACTAAAACATTTGGCTACTCCAGAAGTAATGGCTTTTGGTAAAGAGATGCAAATCCATTAAATTTTCATAAAAGATTGCTAGGGACTAGCAATAGTTTAGTGTGGGGGATTGATGAGTGCTTAAACACTCATCATTTTTGGTTAATCTAAACTGCAAAAATATTTGAAAACACTCAAAAACGCATCAAAATGCAGAAAATATCCAAGGATCGTGTTTTATATGTCTCAAATGCAAAATGTTCAAAAACAGATGAAAAACGAATAAAGTTTGCATAATTGGCAGTTTCAGTCCCCCAACTTTCAAAGATTGGCAAAAATAGTCCCTGGAATTCAAAAAATGTGGAGTTTTATCATTCAAGGTCCCTGAAATATTTTAAGTTGTCAAAATTGGTCCTTGAATGAATTTTTGGGCAAAGGGCAGAAAAGGTCCCTCAACTTTTGAAAAATGACAAAAATGGTCCTTGGGTGTTTTAAAATGGAAAAATTCATCATTGGTCCTTGTATTATTGGAGTTTGGCATTTATGGTCCTTGTGATAGCTTTGGTAATGTTACAGTTTCAGCCCCTCAACTTTGGGGAATTTACATTATTGGTCCTTGTGATATAACATAACCAAACGGACCCTTTTTATCATTTAACCCAAACCCAATAACCAAAACCCATTCCACCATTATAACTCCCTTCATGTGGCCCATCCACCCCTGGCCCAATCCCACAACCCTTTTATAAAAAAAATCCCACACCCCCGTTTTTATATCTCCCTCCCAGGTCAAACTCAAAGTCAAACAAACCCACCTCCCACTCCAACTTGGTACTGGCCACTGTACATCACCATACCTCCACCTCACCTTCACCATTCTATGTTCCCCCAACCTCCATATGATCCAAGAAGCATTAATTGTGCACAAATCCCTCCAAGTTATATCAGTAGCAGTTAAAGACTTTTTTGCGCCAAAAAGCAAAATCAAAGGCTAGGATGATTGCAGAGGATCCAATGGCTAGAAAATGGTGGGAAAGTCTCAGAGTACAAGTGGGAACCAAAAATATCTCTATATAGAGAGGGAGAAGCATAAGAGGAAGATATCTAGTGTAATTTTAATTTTCTTAGTTCGTACTTAGTCAATTTACATTTTTAGTGTATGTTTTAGCTTTCAAGTACTTTATTTAGTAATCTCAGTGTAAGATTAAACCTTTTCAATAATCAATTTCAAGGTTTTAGTATGAATTCAGTTTATGTTATTTTCAAGCTTAAATTCTCAAGTTCAATTATATGATGTTTTAGTTGATGTTAAGAACTTGTTTAGATCATATAAGCTCCTAGAAAGCTTCTGAAAGCTTTTAGATACTTTAAAATTTAGTGTAGTATCATATCCAAAAATACCAAAAATATCTCATAAAATAGATAATAATTAAAAAAATTCCAATAAAGAAGACAAAGATGGCTGGAGCAAGGTGAATTTTGGATGGCCTTGGGTTTAGTGGCTTAGTGGTAAGCCTATAGGTTGGTTCTTGGTTCTTTGTTTCATGTTTTTAGCAGGATTGCAATTTGTAAGCTTTTTGATCCATCTTTCTCTTTCACTGTATATGTTGGGTAACTTAGGTATTATCTATGTTTCTATGCTTTATTAGTGCTTGTGAGTCATAATCTAGCTTAATATTGCTTACTTGTTCTTTGGAATTCATAGTTGCTAAAATCTTTGTCTCACAGTCAAATAGCACTTTGGCCATCTCTGTGTTTCATGCTTGTGTTATTGTTGCTTTATGCTCCTTTGGTCTAGGTACATGCTAATATACTGTTTGGAATCAGTATTAAGGTTGAAATAAGTGAGTTGCTTTTAAATTCATGATTGCACTTTCTTGATAGGGTGTTTGGATTAAGCTGATTATCTGAGTTTTACATTGATTGTGTTGTTGTTCTTGTTTGATGTATGACACATTAGTATCTAGTACCTCAGTTCCTTCATAAAATCCAGTGTTCTTTCATAAGAAAGTCAAAATCACTTTGAAATTCATCTTGCTTGTTAACTGTTGAAATATTTGGTCCCATAATCTCCATATTAGCTTGATAGTTGTTAATATAGCTTAATTTCACATCTCACTAGCTTAACATAACATATTCAGTAGGTAAATTTGATTCAAAGTTCACTTTAGTCAAACTAGTAGTGCAATTTGAAAAGTTAAAATTTCTAGGATTTAATTTTTGAATAAACTTTGCAATTACCTGTAGGACTTATTATTGAGTTTCATGTTGTGTGCTTTTAGGGTACTAATCTTTTGTTGCTAATCTTCTTTAGAGTATTTTTAATAATTTTTATTAGCTAGTTTAAACTGCTTATTCAGTGCTTTTCTTTTAGAACGTTTTCATAAAGTGCCCTGTGCACAGGTTCACTAGCTTGATTGCTTGGTTCACAAATTATTCATTAGTTGACTTAAGTGTGTAATTGTTGTTGTTTTGAGTAGATATCCTGGCTGGCTTGTGATGCATGTTATTGCTTTTCATCTTCTGCTTATTGTGAATGCTTATTTTAGATGTCTATGTTGTTCAAAATCACTCCCTACACTGACTCATCAGTGTAGGTGAGCACTTTTTATAAGTTCATAAAAAGCTCATAACTTGGAATTAGCTTGTGTTATTTGGTTATTTGTGAAGCTTATCCACTAATATCAAAGTTTCAGGGCTTATTTGGTACTTAGCAGCTTATTTGGTAAGCCTGCAAGAGGTTTTTAGCTTGTCCCATTTCATTATACACTGAGCATCTCAGTGTATTTGTAGCTTTTTCATAAGCTTCTCAAGAGCTTATTTGTGGGCCCCAGCCTATGAATTTTGGCTTTTTGGAAAGATCTCCAACCCATCTTGCTTCCTCAGTCATTATTTTGTGCTTTTTAGCTTATTTTATAAGCTGAATTTGACCTTAAAGTTGACTGCAGGCCTGTTTGGTACACAGTGCACATTAAAAGTGCTTATTGGCTTATCCTGAGCTTATTAGTACAACTCTTTGTGACTTTTTACTCATTTCCAGTCCCTTTCACTTATTTTCATCTTGTTTCACTTTTGTTTCCATCATTTAAGCTTATTTGATAGCTTGTGTGAGCTTAAATCATCAAATTGAGCCAAAAAGCTCAACTGATAAGTTCATAAGCCTTCACTGAGCTTAAATAGTAATTAATTAATAATAAATAGAAAAATAGTCTAATAAATATATTTTCAGTTTTAAAATTTGTTTTATAATATTTTAGATTTTTCTAATTCATAATTTTATTTATTTAGGTTAATTTCTTATTTAATTATAATATTAGTGTAATTTAGATAATTAATAAATAGTTTTTTAATTAATACAGTAATAATTAATTTATTAGTCTAATATTTAATTTTCTTTTTCCAATAATTTTCTTTTCTCATTAGGTTTGTAAAAATATAATTTTCATACCCTAGGGATTAATACTGCTCTTCATTCACTTTTATTTTTGTACGTAGACGTTTATTTAAACGTAAACGTACGTTTTTAGGATTTAAAACGTTTTTAGGATATTTGGTTTTACGTGTTTGTTGATATTAATCATTTGAATCATTTTCTTTACATTTTCTTAGTTTTAAATCTCTATTATCCCATTCCCAGTCAAAATCACCCGATCACAGATCCGTTTCTATACCTTTACACACCTCGTTGGGATTAAACGACCCGGGATATTCTATACTCCTTGGTTTAGTATTGGCTCAATTGTTTGACTTTAGTTGACCAAATCCTTGGTCAGTTTTAGTTGACTATTTCAGAGCCAATCAAGAACAATAAGTCGTTTTAAGGAAAATGTAACATGTACTAAAAGCGTATGAGTTTTATGAAGTTTTAACACCCGTATACACTTGTAGTGAGGTTTTATAACTCAAAATGTAGTAAAACCTAAGTTTCACCTTTTAATATTTAGTTTTCAAAAACATCCAAAAACAAGTTTTGTTCAAGTTTAGAGGTTCATAACTTCTTCGTGTCTTATTGGTTTGGGCTGTTTCGAGTTCGAGTATCAAGTATGTCGCGAGGGCTGTAAAAAGTTCAATTACCGCTTTTAATGAATCTAAGCCTAAGATCCTCGATAACATACCTGAAAGTGGCCACTCGCGTTTTTCAAACACTTAAAAGGAAACCCTAAAAATAAGTTAAGTTAATTCGTAAGTTTATCTTGACTTCAAGTGATCATTTATAATTCGTTTTAAGCCCTTTTTTCTTCGTTAAACTCTCTAAACGTAGGTGGACATGTCTATTTCATTATTTCATGGCCTCGATTTATGAAAACAAATTTTTGGTGTTGGTTTATACAATATCAATTTGTGACATGCTATGATTTGTAACAAACTGCAAATACAAGCAAATATAATCAACACTTTATAAGTTATAACTTCCACAATAAGGTAGGCTCAAAAAGACATGCCCAAATAGCAATTATAACAATTCCCATTACAAGACCAAATATAAACTACTTTTTTCAAAACACGTAAAACCAGAAACAAATCCTTGTCATAGCAACTTCAATCAACCATAATCTATTCAAAAACAACATCAAAACACATACTCAACATCACTTAACATCATAGTATAGAAAATCATATCACCAAAACACATGCACAAACAAAGATCATTAACTACTTGAACAAAACATAAGTACATTTTTTAACTACATCAATGATAGATTACTTACACATATAGTTAAGCAACACCTAGATGATCAAATTTCATAAACATAACATAAAACCAAAAACAAAACAAAAAAACACATATAAGAATACATAGACACAACAAAGATTATGATCATGATAGTTAAACGACTAAAAATAAAAGTTAGATACTAACCTAAAAGTGGTTGTAAGGAGTTTAAAACTAGTTGTTGTGTTGGAAGAACATATGAAAAAACAGGAAGTTATGAATGTCTTTGAGATATTTTATAAAAAAACTGGCTTCATTTATTTATTTGAAAAAAGATATAAGAAAAAAAAAGAGTTCCGTAGAAGGAGAAAGAAAGTATGTTGTATAGTCATCTACAACTTATTTCCTTCCTTCACTCTCGCCGGATAAATATAAATATTAATTTGACTATCTAATCGTTGGATGGTAACTGAACTGTATAATATATGGTTTTTATTTATTTTATTATTAGAGATGGATATTAATTTGCACCACTACTTATTTCCTTCCTTCACATAAAGGTCGAATCTTTAGGGTTTCCCAAACCCTAAAGTAGTCAACTTTATAAGGGTACAAGGGTATCTGGAATTAAAACTTGAAGGAACCCTAATACGAGTTAACCACAAAACCTTAATCTGGAAAAGCACTAATTATTGTTGCTAGCAGATTTGTTTTACCTTTTATGATTTGGGGTTTTAGATACTTTTGAAGGACTAGGTAACCGAGAAATCTGGCCTAGTTAACTTAGATATAAATGGTTTTCTGTGTGTTTCTTATGTCACCAATACTTTACATTGAGTCATTGCACTAAATGAACTAATAACTAGTACTAGTAACTTAGTAGAAGTAACATGGCTAGCACTTCTTTCTCTTTATTGATCACAACCTTAGTATAATACGTAGTTTAATTAGTTTATTTTATTTCTTGTTTTGTAGAATAATTAATTAAAATCAAAACTCCCTTTAAAAGTTGTAGAAATTCACTAGGTTAGTCTAGACAATATCTACTCATGTGAACGACTCGAACTTACCCAACTAACTACATTAATCGGGTACAATGCCCGTTAGTGTTTGTCTATAGGTTAGTTTGGCAAAATATAAATTTAAAACTTGGTAAATAAATATAACGACCACATCAGGCACAAAACGTCAAACATAAGCAAGTATGTTATTGACGGGAAAGGTACCTTACACCACATCAGGTGCTACCCTTACTTCCTCATCAGTTGTCTTAAAAGTTCATCCTTTTGCCTTAGGTTCTTCATTTTTCTGGTCATGTTGAGGTTTCTCACTTTCTTTCGACGAATACATCGACTTTAGTGAGTCCACAAGAACCACAATTTCCACAAGTTAACTATGCGGTGCAGTCTCAAGCAAAGTGACTTGATCGATTACACTAGTAACAAGTGTTCGTGCCAAATCTACATCATCATACTCTATTCACACTTCGTTTCGTGCAGTTAAGCTTAACTTAAAGTGACTTATTTTCATTCTTATTAGCTCTCTCTACTGCTTGTACAAAACTTTTAGGACTGCAAATCTTACAAACCATTTTGGGATTTTTATGACACTCAAATGATATTATGAATGGTTTTATGTTTTGTTATGTTTTTCATATTTTTGGAAAATAAGTGCTTTTGTATTGCTATTTATGCCTTATTGTGTGGATTCAATTTGTGTGATAAAAATTATACACAACTGTTTAACTCCGCGTTGGAGCCAAAGGATGTATTCATAGTACTATTTGGGTTGACACCCCAACCCTTGCAGTTTTGTGTGGTTGTAAACGAAGGCTGAATATAATTCGGTCAATTTATGTGTGTATGCAGTCATGAGGTTTAGTTGTTGAGCTTCGTGTGATTTCTCTAAGTGTTCGTGTATGCATATTTTACTCACTTTTGTCCTACATGTTTTATATTCACAGCAAACACGGTTTACATTAAAACCTATGAGCTCACCAACTTTATGTTGACATTTTCGATGATAATTTTCAGGTGATCATCAGTAATATTTTTGAAGGTACTTGCATTGAAGTTATCCACTGTCCTCATTTCAAAAGATTTATTAATTTGATTAAGATATTTTTGTAAGGACATTGTTTTTAACAAATTAAGACTTATGTTTTGTTATCCGGTGTTGGATAAAGATATTCATGTAACGTTGTAAGCTTATCTCTTTAATCAAGTATGGTATTATTGTACTCTCTTATGCGATGTTCTGAACCGTCGCACCTCGTGTTTCCGCTCTTAGCAGGGTGTGACAGAAACCTTCTCTCATGTAGCAAGCATTAGAGCCATTCGATTTCTTATAGCCATAGTTGGGTACTATGACTATGAGATTTGGCAAATGGATGTTAAAACTGGCTTCTTGAATGGTCGCCTAGAAGAAGATATCTTTATGGCACTACCTGAAGGATTTGTGAATCTGAAACATCCAAAGCGTGAATGCAAGCTTAAACGATCCATTTATGGATTAAAGTAAGCATCAAGGCAATGTAATAAGAAATTTGATGAGGAAATCAAGAAATTTGGTTTCTCTCAAAATCTTAATGAGCCAAGTGTATACCAAAAGGATGGTAGGAGTATCGTTACTTTCCTTATCTTATATGTTGATGACATATTGATCATGGGAAATCACATTCCAATGTTGCAACTTGCAAGGAGTAAAATCCTACCTTGGAAAGGGCTTTGCTATGAAATATATGGGAGAGGCAGCTTTATCCTTGGAATCAAGATCTACGTAGATAGATCTAGGCGGTTAATTGGACTAATTCAAAGTGCTTACATTGTTAAGATCTTAAAGAGATTTAGAATGAATAATTCTGAGAAAGGAAATATCCCAATGCAAGAAAGAATTGAATTGAATAGTACACAATGTGCTTCCACACCTGCTGAGGTAGAGCGTATGCGGAGAGTTCCTTATGCTTCGGTTGTAGGATCTATCATGTATGCGGTAAGATACATTAGACATTTAGACCTGATGTGGTGTATGCCCAAAACCTTACAAGCCGGTTTCAACAGAATCCAGGTGAAAGTAACTGGACTGATGTGAAAAATATTCTCTGGTATCTAAGAGCTACTAGAGATATGTTCCTTGTTTATAGTGTGAATCCTGAGGTGGAGCTTAAAGTTAAAGGTTACATCGACGCTAGATATAAACCAACAAAGACGATACTAAGTCTCAGACAAGATATGTCTTCGTTATCAACAGAGACGCAGTGGATTAGGAAATTCGTTTCAGGGCTAGGCGTTGCTCCCTCAAACGAACAACCTATGGAGATGTATTGCGATAAATCTGGAGTAATCATTATCTCCAATGAACCTGGTATTATGAAAGGCGCCAAACACTATCCTAGAAGATATCACTATGTTCGAGAACGAATAGAAATTGGTGAAATCAATCTACTCAAAGTTCACACAAATGATAATCTAGCTTATCCTTTTATGAAGGCTTTGCCTAAGGCCAAGCTTACTCAACATGTTTGGACCATTGGACTTCATTTAGCTAATAGTCTCATGTAAATCTTTGTTGATGAGGGATGTAAAGCGAACATTATGTTTATAATGAATTAAAGTACTTGATATGGTTATTTTCATTTAATAATAAGTTATTCCTATGTTTGCATGTTTAAATCCATGAATGATTTATATTGTTCTAAAGTCCATTGTCAATCAACTATATGGGAATATAAGTTGAATTAAGACAAATCTGGGTGATTGGTAATATTATTTGAATATTACGGACGTGTCCCGCCAAACTCACATGATATTCAAAAGTTTGCATATCGGACTACCCCAACTAACATGATTTTCACTTTATGGATCTTTGTCATCAAGTGAATCATGCAAGTGATTTTTTACTTATACTTAGACTTGAGATGCAAACAGGTCATACATGTGTGGATCTAATTTCTTGAATATAGTTTAACGCCATAACTAGTAGTTATACGGGCTATCTTCAGATGTGTTGTAAAAGACATGAATTACACGTGTATTCAATATAGAATTTGTTCCTTCAGTTAATTTTGAAAAATGATGCCACTGGGCCCCTTGTGGGGTTGATCAGATGTTTGTGTAGCCACACTCAAATGAGATATGGATATGTCCCAATGAATTTAGTAATCTTGATCAATCGATGAAACAAGAAACAAAATCGTTAATTTAGGGAATGACTTAGATCCGTATCCAGATTTAACACGATATTGGAAACAAAGGGATAGTAAATGATAAATCATTTAACTGAGACTTTACGAAACTACACTCAGGTGTTCCTGGGAGCATTGGCGTGTTGCTAGACCCTGACCAATGTTATTACATTTATTCGAGACGTGTCCAAGTGGAAGTTGTTGGGATATGTCCAATATCACGACTAAATGTATGTCCGGAAATTACGTGAGCTTATGCGGTCACACGAGTTAACATGGAAATACAATTAATAAGTAATTAATATACTAGTGTATTATGTATTATTATTTCACGAAAAGCACTTAACGATCGTTAACTAACATAGTTAATTAACGATTGTTTACTAATGGTCGTTAGACAATAAGTAAGAGGACATGGTTGTAAAATATGGGAGAGAAAGATCTAGAACCTTGGTATGTGTTAAAATACACATACCTTTTACGTATTTAAACAGACTAAATAGACCAAAAACTGACCATAAATGCCATATATATGTTGTTTTTGTGTTTATGCATGTGCAGGTACAGATATCTGAAAATGAGACAAAAATCCAGCAAAAATGGCAAAACCGAGCACGAGCTATGGAAAGAGCAAGAAAATACGAGTCTATCGGTGGCATTTGAAGAAAGAAAGAAAAGAAGAAATTATGCCCAGCGTGAAATTAAATAATGACCAGGTCCATTAATGCTCCAATTAAAGACAAGAATTGAATATAACTTTCAATAATATCACGTGATATCAAATAAAGGATGAAAGGTGATATTTAATGCTCCATTTACTTTGCATCACGACAAAAAAATGAAATAAGAATTGATTGAAGAGTTAATATGGGCCGTGGCACGCGATTAAAAAGAAAGAAATTATATCAAATTGAAGAATACATTAAAGCCCAAGAAAGATGCCAACAGATCCGGCCAAGATGCATCCCAAAGCTCGAAGTGAAATCAGGCCCAAGCCCACAAAGGGGATTTTTAATCTAAGCCCAATCAGTCTACCAAATCGTGAGTGCTGATATGTATTTGCAATTTGAAGTCAAGCTCCCTACGTGGCATGTGACTAAAAAGAAGGAAAATATATCCGTATAAAGAATAGATGGCACGTGAGTCCTCCATTCTTCGCATGCGACAAAAGCAAAGTGCAAAATGAAATATAAATTCATAAAGTGGCTTCACGTGATACCAACTGCTCAAATTAATTCACAATGGAGCAAGACCTGGCATGTGTACTTAATCCTCAATTTAAATACAACAAAGCGCGTGGTCTTGCAATCCTTCACCACTCTCACTCGCACCAACCTCCTGCAGCCTATGACTTGCTTCCACGTGTACACGTTTTCAGAAGAATGTCCAGATTCATCCAAATTTTAGCTGTCATCGTTAGAGGAAGGATCGAGAAGAGTCTCCAATCATCCAATCGTTTGTAATAAATATAGTGCTGGATCCAAGACACATGAATCATTCTCCTCATTATTTTTATACACACTTTGAAAAAGTAGCAATTTTTAGGAGTAGTTTTTATTTTGTTTGGCATATTTTATTTGTAGCTTTATTCTAGCTTATTTTCAAAAGGATATTGTATTAAACTTTTACTTATTAATGAAAGATGTTTGTTACTTAGCTTAATTACTTCTTCTCATTTCTTTTCTTTTCCTTCATCTAAAAATCTAATTTAGCTTAATAGTTTTTAGTGGCTTATTTAGTTCTAGCTCATTTAAAAAATACTCTTTTACTATTTTGTTTTAAATTAATGTTTTTATAAACTTAGATCTACTATTTGTTTTACAAATTATTTTATGAAAATAAACAAAAAGTTTAGATTTTTATTAGTGTTCCTTTTATTAAAAGCAATCCTTTAGCTTTTTACTCTAGATCTAGGATGTTTAGTTTAAAAAGTTTAATTTCTATTAGTTGTTAGCTTATTTTCATTAAAAGTTTGTAACTTTCTTAATCAATAAGCTCTTCCATAGCTTATTTGATTCATATTATTGCATATTTTGTTCTAATCCTTTATAAAGTTTTGATTTTTAAGCTTGCTTTCATTTCATCATAAGGCGAGGAGCTTACGGGTATTATAAGCTAACTTAGTAATAAAGTTTATTGTTTATTTTAGTTTTAATAAACTAATTAGTTAATAAAGTCACAAACTTTATTAACTATTGGTATATTAAAGCTTTTTAAAAGGTAAACTTTATGGTATGTTTAGTTTATAAAATCGGGTGGTTATTTCTGACTCATCTCTTAGATCGGGTTTTACTTTCTTATCCTTTTCACTTTTAGATAATTAGTTTATTAATATAATCATGTTTGTTGGAATATTTGTTGAATTAATATGTTTAGTGAGTTGATTATTTTATATGCCTATTAAGTGAGTAGTTAATTGAAATAATGTTTGTCTATTTGTTTTTATTAGCATTAATTGATATGCGTAGCGAGTAGCTTCTTAGTGTTTGCTACGTGATACCGATACATGATTTAAGTGTGGATTAATAAAAAAGGATTGTGATTAATAATTAGACAAATTATTTTGTGATTTTATTATTTGAAGGGCAAAAACCGGAAAATAATCAAGTTACACATCTAGTAATTATTTTCTTTTTAAAGGATTGTTTGCAAAATAAACCAACGTTGTGAGGAAATAATCTTGTTTAAGGAATATAATTCGCCGTCAAACCTTGTTTCACACTTAATGAACTATTTAACGTCACTTAGCAAACATATTTCCCATATATATCTTTTAAATCATTTTTAGAATTATCTAGTTGCCTTTATTGCTTAGTAAAGTTGTTGGTTTACTATTAGTATAATTAGCTTTAGATTATTTACTTGCTACTAGTTTTAGATTAGGTTGCGTTTTAGGTTGTTCGTGCTTTACGTGCTTGACTTATAAGCTTTGTTNCGGGTATTATAAGCTAACTTAGTAATAAAGTTTATTGTTTATTTTAGTTTTAATAAACTAATTAGTTAATAAAGTCACAAACTTTATTAACTATTGGTATATTAAAGCTTTTTAAAAGGTAAACTTTATGGTATGTTTAGTTTATAAAATCGGGTGGTTATTTCTGACTCATCTCTTAGATCGGGTTTTACTTTCTTATCCTTTTCACTTTTAGATAATTAGTTTATTAATATAATCATGTTTGTTGGAATATTTGTTGAATTAATATGTTTAGTGAGTTGATTATTTTATATGCCTATTAAGTGAGTAGTTAATTGAAATAATGTTTGTCTATTTGTTTTTATTAGCATTAATTGATATGCGTAGCGAGTAGCTTCTTAGTGTTTGCTACGTGATACCGATACATGATTTAAGTGTGGATTAATAAAAAAGGATTGTGATTAATAATTAGACAAATTATTTTGTGATTTTATTATTTGAAGGGCAAAAACCGGAAAATAATCAAGTTACACATCTAGTAATTATTTTCTTTTTAAAGGATTGTTTGCAAAATAAACCAACGTTGTGAGGAAATAATCTTGTTTAAGGAATATAATTCGCCGTCAAACCTTGTTTCACACTTAATGAACTATTTAACGTCACTTAGCAAACATATTTCCCATATATATCTTTTAAATCATTTTTAGAATTATCTAGTTGCCTTTATTGCTTAGTAAAGTTGTTGGTTTACTATTAGTATAATTAGCTTTAGATTATTTACTTGCTACTAGTTTTAGATTAGGTTGCGTTTTAGGTTGTTCGTGCTTTACGTGCTTGACTTATATGCTTTGTTATTGCTTTTTAGTTTATGTTTGGTATTGTAGTCATAAAATCAAAAAATCTCTAATACCTCATTTTATAACTATTCAATTCACACAATCACGACTCGAACCGAAGTTCCATTCGTTCCTTCGTTGGGACTACGATCCGGGGATACGTATTTCCTTCGTATTGCCTTGGACATTATAATTGCACACAACCAATTTTTGTCGCCGCTGCCGGGGAAGGTCTGAAGCGAGTTTTTGATTCCCGTTTGTCGATTTGTGTTTTGAAGACCATTCCCTGAGAAGTTATCATTTCTTTGTAAATATTTTCTCATTATTTTTATAAAAACCAAAAAAATTACAAAATACAAAAATCCAAAAATATTATCTTTCTTGTTTATCTTAAATATAAAAACACAAAAACATTTTCTTTTCAAAATTTGTTTTAAATTTGTTTTTCTTCTATGTTCATTTGTTTTCCATTTTTCTTATTATAAAAAAAAACCAAAAATATTTTCTTTTTCAAAATTTATTTTTCTTTTAACATTTTTTTTCTTAGTTTATTTTTCCAATTATAAAAATCCAAAAATATTTTTTCCATTCTATTTTTCCTTTCTTTTATATTTAAAATTCAAGAATATTCTTCTTATTCCTCTTAAACGTTTAATTCTTATCTCTTTACCCTCTTAAACGTTTAATTCTTATCTCTCTCTTCTCTTATTGTTTAATTCTCCACCATGTTCGATTCTTTACCATCTCATCCCCATGATCCAAGGACCATGGAGGATTTCTATTATCCGACACTCATCAGTAGAGGAGGACCGATCGCTCCAATAAGCGATTTTGTTTTAAAAGATCATATGATTGAATTTATTCAACAAATTTGCCAATTTCATGGATTTGAAGATGAAGATGCTAATCATCATTTAGACAAATTTCAACCGGTCACTCAATTCTTCAAACAAATTAGAATATCTATAGACAATATCCGTTTGAATCTCTTTCCCTTCTCGTTAACCCATGAAGCCGAATCTTGGTTTTACACTCTTAAGAACCATTCAATTCATACTTGGGACGAGATGTACCTCAAGTTTTTTCAAAATACTATCCGTACTCAAAAACGATGCAATTTAGAAGAGATATTCTAAATTTCCAGCAATTGCACAGAGAATCAGTATTTGAAGCTTGGGAGAGATTCAAATACTTGTTGCAGAGAAGTCCGAATCATAGAATTTTGGTCCTTGATCAAATCTTAACCTTCTATCATGGCATAAACATGATCGATCGAGACAAAATCATGTTGGCTACTGGAGGCAATCTCATGCGAAAGACTCCACAAGAAGCTTATGATTTGATCGAGAATATGACACAACATCACTATGGTGGGATACTGGAGTCCTTTATGACTCTACCACTGTTTGAATGATCATCATTCCGATTACATTCGCGCTGAGATTGCACAAATTGAGGTCCTTGGCAATCACAAAAGTTATATTAATCAATGTTGCCAGCAAGGACCAGGTTATCCTAACACTATTCACTNGCTACTGGAGGCAATCTCATGCGAAAGACTCCACAAGAAGCTTATGATTTGATCGAGAATATGACACAACATCACTATGGTGGGATACTGGAGTCCTTTATGACTCTACCACTGTTTGAATGATCATCATTCCGATTACATTCGCGCTGAGATTGCACAAATTGAGGTCCTTGGCAATCACAAAAGTTATATTAATCAATGTTGCCAGCAAGGACCAGGTTATCCTAACACTATTCACTTTTCATACTCCGATGAAAGTGATGAGGGTGAACCTTCAGAAGTTCAGACGTCGATTCTTCCTTTGAATGGCAGTCCCACTCCCTCTTCTAATTCTGTGGTCGAGTCTCTCTCCCCACTTCCTACTTCCCTCAGGGATAATGACTTTCATTTGGAGGAGACCGACACCCTTCTTTCTCATTCTGATGATTCTTTACCCGAATATGAGAGCTTTACTTTTGATACCGGATGAGGAGATTAGTGGTAATCCCACTTCTCACCCCGATTGTTCTCTCCCGGCTTATGAAGACTTTTGCTTTGTGAGGCAGGTTTTACCGACCAGGTTTTAATATTTATAAAGTGTCTCATTTACCTAAGGTCTACCTAATGCACTAACGGGCAGTGTACCCGGTCGTGTGAGGTATAGCTAGTTGGTAAAGCCGAGGTCATCCCAAAAGAAAAGTGTATGGAAATTATCTAAGTTTCGTGTCACGTTTTAAAGGGGGTTTTATGATTGAAAGATTGATTAACTAGTAAAAGTAAATAACAAAACAAATAAGTAAACGGATGAGAATCAATAGAGAGAGGTAGTGCTAACCTAATTACTACTCTTGTTATTATAATGATTAGTTTTCTATAAGTGCATCCTATCATATCGTCTGGGGATTAAATTCATTTCGGATCAGAGGGTTAAATCACCTACGTCTATCTTACACCTTGTCCTATCCAAAACTATTTTAAAGTCGTGGGTTCATCGGTACGAAGATGTAAGAGTCATTAAGTGCCTCTACTAACATGGACAAGTCTAACGGATGCGGCATGGTCAGATCTTACACCCCTCTAACTCCGTTAAGCGTATAGCATTGGTAGGTAGTCCTAGGGTTAATTCGCACGTGTATGGTGATATTGCTATCACCAAGTCACATCCCTAGCGGCTTGCTTCCTATGGTTAATTCCACAAGTCTCTAGGGAACAACCAATGCTAAACACTACGGATACTAGAGTGTCTCAAGACTCGCCATGAAAGTATTCAAACAATAGATAATGGATGCGTAGAAAACTAAATCATAACAATAACAATTTCATAACTAGGCTAACACCAAGAGGTGTTTAGCCACTCATATTCATAGTTGCAGTAAAACAAGATTGTATTAATACAAATGTAAACATGAATCGAATACAAAACAAAGGAATGGATAAACTTATGATTGGTGTGTGAATCCTCCCTTGGAAATGACTTCTATGAGGCTAGAACTTCGTTCCTCCTGCTCCCTGAGTTTCTCCCAACTTCTGTGTGGTGAAAAGTGAATGAATAAACTCGGAATTAGGGCTGGTATTTATAGGACCGACATTGTTACGGCGTAGCTGATTGAGCTGCTACGCCGTAACCTTTGTAAATTTGTATTACGCCGTAGCTTGATCAAGTGCTACGGGCGTAATGTCTTGATAAGATGCTTTCTATGGCGTAGTTGCTAGGGTTGCTATGCCGTAACTTCTTCCTTGGCCTCGTTAGTTCTTCTCTGCCTCAAATTGGGGCCTACGTCGTAGCTGGAGAGTTGCTTACTCTGTAGTGCCCTTTAGTGGACTTCTACGCCATAGCCAGTGGATGGGCTACGTCGTATTCTTCATAAATCCTTGCTTACGGCGTAGGTAGATGAACCTCTACGCCGTAGTCTTCATAAAGCCTTGCTACGGCGCAGGTAGATGAACCTCTACGCCGTAGTGAGTGCCGAATCCATAATTTCCACATATTTGCTCTTAAGTCCTTCCATTTCCGCGTATGTTCATTCTTTTACTCATCTTTACCTTTAAACCAAAATAGGAAGAAATAAGAGTATATATTCTTCATATAAATAGAAAAGATGAGCATTTCAGGGGGAAATTAACACTTAAATCATGGGTAAATTTGACGTCATCAAATATCCCCCCACTTGAACCTACTTGCCCTCAAGTAGACCTTATTAGAATAATTTTCAAAAAGATATCCCCCAAGAAACTGGAGAATATGAATTTAAAAACTTCCTATGCTAGAATATATCAAAGCCGAACACCTCATAAAAATGGAACAAACACTCACATCTCTCTCCTAATTTAAGTGTTAATTTCAGGGTGATCACTCAACGCACAGTCATAGAATGTATTCTATCATAGGCTTGGCAGTTACACAAGCTCTACCACTAGAGCTAAGGTCGAAACAATTCTTAAAGGCAATATTGGGTGAATACATATAAGGCTTTTGGGTGTAGTGTTGTTACTAACATACCACGGCAAAGGCGACAAAGGCAATAGTTCATGACCGGAACGCCGGGCAAGACACCAATGACTGCTCAAATCCCTTACCTAAGCATGATTCACAACTAAAGGATAGGATAAGACATGGGATGCACAATAATGGTGTAAAATGAAAACAAGAAACCAAATAGTCTTAGCCTATAACCGAGTTGCTACCACTTGTCGTTCATCCAAAGTCCAAGTTTCAAAATGCAAGAATTGGATCATGTAACAAGTGTGTGCCATTAGAGGACGTCATGATGGGCACCTCACTTGGTCTTCATGTTGGCGATTAAGAACCAACAACTTCATTCTTCAAATATGACCGAAGTGGCCTCTTCGATACTAATTCCTTCAAAGCTCATATTACGGTGCTATACAAGGTTGCACCAAAGATAACATATCTACATACGGAAATTCACATTTTTTTCACTAATTCAATAAACATATCTCCCCACTTGGGATGAACAATACATGTACAATAGTGGGTTTTCTCATGATCTTCAATTATTTGTCTTCAACGTAGGTGTGATTCTTGAATCTCTCGACTTGAACCTCAAACTAGAACAAGTGGCAACTTCCCAACCATAAACTAAGACTACACGGTAGGCTAAGGTGTATCGAAACAATATGGGTAAGAAACGAAAGGTTAGGCTCAAAAGGGTGTATCTAGGGGTATCTTGCACTAAAGGTGAGTGCAACAAAGGGTTTAACACGAGGGTCGAATAGTCAATGTGACTAATCGATAAACACACACGTAAAGGTTATTTAGGTGATAATCCTAAAATATTGCCTTCTTAAAAAGTTTCTTCCAAATATATCAAGAAATCTCAATACACTACTCGTCCATGGTTTCAAAATGATGTAAAAGCCAAGTTCTAAAGTTTACAAACTACCGGCATACTCATAATTTTGGTGGATTTGGGGTAAAACAGGGGAAACTAAAATAGGCTAAACCTCACCATGGTATTAAGGGTTAATGTGCTCGGCTAAGGTCTATTCTAGTTAGGTTCGGAAAAACATGTCAAAAGTTTTAGAATGGCATAATTTTTCAAAATAAACTAGAAAAATGGGGCAAGATAAAGTTCAAGTAAATAATTCTACTCCCGTCCCCCCACTTGAGTTGTACAATGTCCTTTTTGTACATAACATAAAAATAAAGAGGAAAAGTAGAATTAGAACGAGAACTTCCCTGAAACTTGCTCTTGAAAATGATAGAAGGATCATGTTGAAAAACGTGCCTTCGCTTCGCCTAATGAGCAAACTTCAATTCCCTGGAATCACACAACTACCAAAAGCATAAAACCTCAAAAGAAAAATAAAAATAAAAAGAAAAATCTAACTCACTTTCGTAGGAATCACGGTTGTATTTAGCGTATGCAACAAGCCTTTTAAACCGTTTGGTGTCCCAAGTGGACGAGTGAAGTCTCGTGAGGGTTTACAGGGAACACACCCACAAAGTTCATTTAAAAACTAATACAATTTTAAATAGTGTTTTGTAAAATAAAAAGCATTTTTAAGGTTTAGAAGGTAGCTACGGCGTAGCTGAAATGGGTTGCTACGCCGTAGTTGCTAAATAAAACCAGAATGACATCTGGGGATTGCTACGGCGTAGTCATAGGAGGAGCTACGCCGTAGCAAAGACCTGGGGGATTTTTCTTGGTGCTAATGTCCAAAAATTAGTTCCCCAATGCAAAAAGCTTCTTCTAGTACCTGCAAATTATTAGTACAAAACATACCAAACCAACAAAATAAAAGGAAAGGGATAATCCGGGTTGTCTCCCGAAATAGCACTTTTGTTTATTATCGAGTCTTTAAGTTAGACTCACTGTCACGCTTAGTTTGCCGGTTAATGATGGACTTGCCCGCGCTCGTCCATCTCTTTCATTAGGTGCTCTCTTATCTAAGCGACATTTGTAGCGGTGCGTAGCAGTTTTTCTTAACCTTGACTTTCAATCTTGGTGAACTTTTCATCCGGTCCAATTGAATATCTTACAACCTCAAATTTTTCAGTAATAATAGGTGGAGGTTTCTTGTAGGGTATACCGAGCAATTTGCATCTCCATTGCTCATAAGCTTCATCGTCAGCATCAGTAAACCCATCATACCCTTGTAACTCAAGGTAGTCAACTATTCCTTCAAGATCATCATCATTGGATTATGTGTCTTTATACCAATCCTCATCGAGCCTTTCTTCAATTAAGTTGAGGATTTGTCTATCTCTATCCTCATCCGACCTCATCTCACAGTCTTCACTGTCATCCGTGTCAGGCTCCTCGTCCTTCTCTTCATCCATATTTTTTGAATGCTCCTTCCAAATCCGTTGCTTAGTTGAGGAGTCGGTTCTTCCGTATTTGATCTTTACCCAATCATTAAAAGTGACTCCTTTAACCCAAGGTAGCTCACATCTCCCACTATCATTTGTTGATGTCCAATAGTGAGATTTATTTCCAATTCGTTCCTTTGTACTTCCGCCATCGCATTCGTCCTCGTATGGATTACATGATGCCCAAAATGATATGCCGTCATCATGGTGTATCCTATCCTTTTCGCACCAATGCCTCTTACCACTATCTTCATTACTAGTTATGGCCTCCTCATCTTTTACTTCGTTGTTTGAGAAATAGTCATCAATGCGAACTTGATTAACTTCCTCCCAAATCTCCATCTTCCTGTCCCTATCAACTTTTCCATGGACGATTAATACCCATTCGTCGAAAGATATCGTTCCCCTCCATTTCAAATTTTTTCTAAATTGATCAAGAGTTGAACTCCATAAATGCTTGTTCCCTCGTAGTCTTTCTTCATCACCTCCCCCGTCGCATAACTCCATGTTGGGGTTGCATGATGGCCAAAGATCGTAGGAGTTCCGATTATCTACCGGAATGGCAACACACAAGTGGTATTTCTTTTCAGGTGTGATAGGAAAGTTGGGTTGGCCATTACCTTGTTTATTGGTTGGAGGAGTCATCACAACTTTTAGCTCTTCGTTGTGGGCGGCATTTCCTTTCGTGAAAAGTGTTTCCTCCTTAGGACATAAATTCCTTGCTTCGTGCATTGATATCATATTGCGAGATGCCACAATCATGCAAACCTTGGCTTGTTCATTCTGTTTCTTGGCATTATTTGTCAAGAGTTCTATCTTTGTTCCAAGGCTTTTGATGACTTCATCATGGCTCATAAGGCTCTTGTTAGTTGCCTCTTGGAAATTCTTCAGCCATTGATCTTGCTCTTCCTGCTTTTTTCTTGATTCTTTGAGGTACTTATTTATTGTATCCTTGAGGCTTGATCTTCTTTCCCCATAAGATTGCCGATTATATCCAAATGGCCCTGTACGATAACCGTTACCTTGGAATGGTCTACCTTCGCCATATTTTACTTCCTCCGTTTTCCCATCGCCCTCGTTCAAAGGACAATCCTTAGACAAATGGGGTCCTTCACAAACCTCGCAACCAACTTGAATAGCATGGAAATTTTCTTTTAGCTTCTTCATGTCACGCCCCAAGCTTTCGAGTTTGTTGGTGATTAGGGTAATTCCATCCGAGTTTCCAGCAATGCTCCTACTATTTCCACCTTCGTGCCACTTTTGAGAGTGGTCCGCCATATCTTCAATAGCCTTTAAGACGTGAGCAGGGGTCATCCCAGGGATTGGTCCCTGAGAGTCTAGCATTTGGCGGGTTGAGATATTGATCCCTTTGTAGAAAATGTTGACCATTTGTTGCTTGTTGAGATCATGAGTAGGGCATTTGTACAAAAGATCATTGTACCTATCCCAAGCTTGGTACAATGTTTCATCCCCGTCTTGCTTGAAGTTGTGAATATCTTCAAGCTGTTTTGCCGTCCTTGAAGGAGGGCAATATCTTTGGATGAAATGCTTTTTTAGAAGAGTCCAAGTGTTCACCGTCCCTGCTGGTAACCTATCGATCCATCTCTTTGCAGCTCCGGTTAATGTCATCGGGAATACTCTGAGCATTATCGCATCATGAGAGACTCCCGAAATGTTGAACAAACTGACAATGTAAAGAACATTGTCAATGTGCTCGTGAGCATCTTCCGTCTTGTTTCCTGAAAATGGGTCTTTACGCAGTTCCCTTATGAATTGATTCTTGATTTCGAACTGGACGTCATCCCCAATAGTCGGCCTAACCAAACCAGGCCCTTGCTCTTCTCGTGTAAGAGCCAAATATTCTTCAAGTGTGAGGTTGTCAATGTCAATTTCTGCCATGGTACCTGAAACTTGAAAACAACCGTGAGTACTGAAAAGAAAATAAAACAAAAATTAAAAACTTAAATAAAATCCTAATAGCTCCCCGGCAGTGGCGCCAAAAACTTGATGCAGGTTTTACTGACCAGGTTTTAATATTTATAAAGTGTCTCGTTTACCTAAGGTCTACCTAATGCACTAACGGGCAGTGTACCCGGTCGTGTGAGGTATAGCTAGTTGGTAAAGCCGAGGTCGTCCCAAGAGCTAAGTGTATGGAAATTATCTAAGTTTCGTGTCACGTTTAAAAGGGGGTTTTATGATTGAAAGATTGATTAACTAATAAAAGTAAATAACAAAACAAATAAGTAAACAGAAGAGAATCAATAGAGAGAGGTTGTGCTAACCTAATTACTACTCTTGTTATTATTATGATTAGTTTTCTATAAGTGCATCCTATCATATCGTCTGGGGATTAAATTCATTTCGGATCAGAGGGTTAAATCACCTACGTCTATCTTACACCTTGTCCTATCCAAAACTATTGTAAAGCTGTGGGTTCATCCGTACAAAGATGTAAGAGTCATTAAGTGCCTCTACTAACATGGACAAGTCTAACGGATGCGGCATGGTCAGATATTACACCCCTCTAACTCCGTTAAGCGTATAGCATTGATAGGTGGTCCTAGGGTTAATTCGCACGTGTATGGTGATATTGCTATCACCAAGTCACATCCCTAGCGGCTTGCTTCCTAGGGTTAATTCCACAAGTCTCTAGGGAACAACCAATGCTAAACACTACGGGAACTAGAGTGTCTCAAGACTCGCCATGAAAGTATTCAAACAATAGATAATAGATGCGTAGAAACTAAATCATAACAATAAAAATTTCACAACTAGGCTAACACCAAGAGGTGTTTAGCCACTCATATTCATAGTTGCAGTAAAATAAGATTGTATTCTTACAAAAGTAAACATGAATCGAATACAAAACAAGGGAATGAATAAACTTATGATTGGTGTGTGAATCCTCCCTTGGAAATGACTTCTATGAGGATAGAACTTCGTTCATCCTGCTCCCTGAGTTTCTCCCAACTTCTGTGTGGTGAAAAGTGAATGAATAAACTCGGAATTAGGGCTGGTATTTATAGGACCGACATTGTTACGGCGTAGCTGATTGAGCTGCTACGCCGTAACCTTTGTAAATTTGTATTACGCCGTAGCTTGATCAAGTGCTACGGGCGTAATGTCTTGATAAGATGCTTTCTATGGCGTAGTTGCTAGGGTTGCTATGCCGTAACTTCTTCCTTGGCCTCGTTAGTTCTTCTCTGCCTCAAATTGGGGCCTACGTCGTAGCTGGAGAGTTGCTTACTCCGCAGTGCCCTTTAGTGGACTTCTACGCCATAGCCAGTGGATGGGCTACGCCGTATTCTTCATAAATCCTTGCTTACGGCGTAGGTAGATGAACCTCTACGTCGTAGTCTTCATAAAGCATTGCTACGGCGTAGGTAGATGAACCTCTACGCCGTAGTGAGTGCAGAATCCATAATTTCCACATATTTGCTCTTAAGTCCTTCCATTTCCGCGTATGTTCGTTCTTTTACTCATCTTTACCCTGAAACCAAAATAGGAAGAAATAAGAGTATATATTCTTCATATAAATAGAAAAGATGAGCATTTCAGGGGGAAATTAATACTTAAATCATGGGTAAATTTGACGTCATCACTTTGATATCGATCATACGGAAGAGACGAGCCGTGGCAGTACCACTTCTCATGTAACACCCCAACCCGATAAGGGTAGAAGCACTACATTATGGTGACATATCAAAGTAAACACAAGCATACATCTTAAGTAATACAAATGAATCTCAAAGGTTACAAAGGAAAAAAAATCTGAATTACAAGGTTACAAAGGAAACAACTATAAAATACTAAGTCTGAAAATGTAAACACTTCTAAGCATCTCTAATCCAGAATAGCTGTCAAAGTGTAGTCTTCTAAGTCCAGAGTACTCTCCACCCATAACCCAGCTTCTTACTAAAACCCTGCCGCAGGAAAAGGAAATGCGGCTGAGCTACGAGAGCTCAGTGAATAGATATAATGGTAACAAGCAGTAATAATGAGATAGTGAAGTAGAGGAAACAATGCAAAGTATAATATGAGTTAGGGAACAAGGAAATGAGTATAGGGTAAAGGGAATCAGTAATCCACCACGAGCCCAAATCAAATATCAAATAGCTCATGTATCCGGAGGGGTGACCTCGGGATACCAAATATAGTGTGAGGGGATGCCTCAAGGGTTGGAGTCGCGTACTCCCAAATATGTGAAAGACATGTATCGCACACACCATCAGTCATCAAATACAAATATATAATCAATAATAAATCCCTAGAAACAAATAACAGATCTAGGATGCATCCATGCGCCCCAAACGGCCAAATACTTCATCTCCGTAACAAATCAAATAATGGGACGGGATAGGTCATCACTCTCCTACCCTAGAGTCATGCCACCGGTGCATCAATGACATGGACATGGAACCCCCATGACTAGTATAACAAAATGGCTCGTAGTATCAAACTGGTGGTTTCAATTATCAAATCATAATCAAAGTTTCAATTCAAATAGTTCATATCAAAGTTTCATATGAAATGCATCATATTCAAATTTATCATATCAAATGTGTCCTGGCAAAGGTTCATATCAAAGATTCAATTCAAATGGATCATAGCATAAGGTTCACGAATCAAAGGGAGCATAGCAAAGGTTCACAAATCAAAGGTTAAGCTAAGCAAGAGTTCATGAGAAACCAGTGAGAAGGTCAGAATATATGTACCTTAGACCGCAAGTGCAAAAATAACAGAAATGATAAGATCAGAAGCAAACTCCTTCTTCAGCGAATCTACACGAATATATGATCGTCTTATGATTAATAACTTATCTTAAATCAGATTACTTATTTTAGTCGGCTTCCCATTTTTAGTAACTTTCCTTTTATAGCAGCTTTCCAAAATAGTAACTTTCCTCTTTAGGTATTTTAACCACTTTAAGTAACTTTCTAATTTAGGTAGGTTTCTCGATTTGGTAAGTTTCCATAAATAGTAAGCTTCCATCTATAGCAAGTTTTCACTTTTAGACTGTGGGCTATAATTGCCATTATTCAAAGTGTAAGGTTGAAAATACTCATTTAGATATAATATAGGGTTTAATGAACCATTAATCCATTATTAGGGTTTAAAGTTCATACTAAATGAGTTAAGGTTCAAATACATTAATTGGTGTTCATTTCACAACACACTTTGCTTTTAACCCATTTCAGATTTTAACAAGTTTTAGACCTAACATAATGAATTTAAAAACCATATAAGGACTCAATATTAAAAATCAAGAAAAATCACACAGAAGCCTACAAGTCTTATGAGTATACCAGAATTTTTCCAGATTTTATTTCCATGTTTGGGTGCCATTCCAAAAATCGTTATACATACATGTCCAGAATATGACCTTCTGGTGTAGTTCAAAAGTTTACATTTATTTACCCCATTTAGACACTTCATAAAAATCTACAAAAATTCTAGTAATTACTACACATATGAAATATACTTCTTGTAAATTGGCATGTTATAACTCTTTATATTTGTAAATGAAAAATAGCGCAACATGGCTGAATTCTAATCCCAAAACGCAGTTTTGACACATGATCATATAAAATACAGAAACATGACTTCTCGACCTCCAAAAATTAAGAAATTTTATTTCCAGGTACTACACATTCACAATTCAGGTTTAGACTCAAGAATCTCAGAAAAACACGTTAGGATCATTTTTTTATAAACCTTACAAACTGACCCAAAATCTGGTCAGCATGCAGTCGAGACAGAAACAAACCTTAATCCCCAAATCCCTTATCAAACTCGATTAGATCAGGTTTAAACCATAACCATTTTCGATCACACTCACCCTTTAACCCTTAATCCATTAAAAACACAAACCAGATTCGTGACACTGGAATAAATTACAAAACGAACCGAATTAAGCCCTAGATATCACAACAAATTCGATATAAGCTTACTTCTTTTTAGTCGATTCAAAACTGATATCATAGCTTGTTTCAAAACGTTTTCAATACAGATTTCTTAGGGTATTCATGTTAGGTTAATCACCATGTATCACATGTTCCAAAAACAACATAGATCAATCTGTTTATTGGGCTTTCATAATCGTTATTTCATGTGAGAACTTTATGATTTTATGTGAGATTCACATTCATATATCATCTATCTTTTTAGTCGATTCTTTGTGTCCTTTAGGTGACATGATGTGTAAGAAGTATAGGACAAAAACGAGACAGTGATGGATGTTACCTATGAGTCGAATTGAAGACAAGGAAAAGGACCAAGAACCAAACAAATTGAGGACCACATCGACTCCACATCAGGTAAGTACTCCAACACCACCGATCACATGATCCTTTAACCCCACAAGGTACAACATGGGTGACTACAACAAGTACTCTACCTACACATGCTATTGATAACTTATTCTTGGACCACGCTTACCAGCATCATACATGTTTTAATTTTTCTTTTTAGCAGTTGAAAATGGAATGGTAAAGAATATGCCGCTACTTTGTTAGACTAGGGTTTTTATGTTTGTGAATTATCTTTGTGATGAAAACTTCAATTATTTACTTGCTTAGTAAAGTTGTTGGTTTACTATTAGTATAATTAGCTTTAGATTATTTACTTGCTACTAGTTTTAGATTAGGTTGTGTTTTAGGTTGTTCGTGCTTTATGTGCTTGACTAATATGCTTTGTTATTGCTTTTTAGGTTATGTTTGGTATTGTAGTCATAAAATCCAAAAATCTCTAATATCTCATTTTATAACTATTAAATTCACACAATCACGACTTGAACCGAAATTCCATTCGTTCCTTCGTTGGGACTACGGCCCGGGGATACGTATTTCCTTCGTATTGCCTTGGACGTTATAATTGTACACAACCAATTTTTGGCGCCGCTGCCGGGGAAGATCTGAAGCGAGTTTTTGATTCCCGTTTGTCGATTTGTGTTTTGAAGACCCTTTCCCGAGAAGTTATCATTTTTTGTAAATATTTTCTCACTATTTTTATAAAAACCAAAAAAATTACAAAATACAAAAATCCAAAAATCTTAACTTTCTTGTTTTTCTTAAATATAAAAACGCAAAAACATTTTCTTTTCAAAATTTGTTTTAAATTTGTTTTTCTTCTATGTTCATTTGTTATCCATTTTTCTTATTATAAAAAAACCCAAAAATATTTTCTTTTTCAAAATTTATTTTTCTTTTAACATTTTGTTCGTATTTTATTTTTCCAAATATAAAAATCCAAAAATATTTTTTCTATTCTATTTTTCCTTTCTTTTATATTTAAAATTCAAAAATATTCTTCTTATTCCTCTTAAACGTTTAATTCTTATCTCTTTACCCTCTTAAACGTTTAATTCTTATCTCTCTTGATGTATGGTTTTGCAACCTTACAACAGGTTTTACCTCTCGAGAGATCTCAAGAGGTTTACAACCCCACCAGGCAGTGTACCTGACCGATGTAGCATAGTGTAGTGGTAAGTACGGGGGATTGATCGTTCTCCACAGGGAATAGTGTTCGTTAGGTATGAAAAGCTACTCTAATTAGGTCTAAGGGTGAGGGAAGATTATTTTTTTGTATTTTTTATATTTTATGAAAGCAAGTAAAATCTCGGGTTTGAAGGAGTGGGCGGAATTAGTTGCTAGCCAACTAACCCAAAAACTTCTATTGCAAATAAAATAAAATAACTAAAACTAAGTGGTTGTGAAACTTATATGGAGACAAGTGTGTTTACTTAGATTTCCTTACTCCCTAACTATCTTTTACCGGTTGGTTAGTGTGTATTAATTGCGTGGATGACGGGTGTATTCCTTAATACCATTCGTGGGGTGGCGTACGTACTTCCCCAACTCTATAAGCTCCTACTTCACTCCTATGTCGAGCCGGCTAAGAAGCTCCTAACATGGGATCATTAGAATTCGCTCATGCATTAAATACAACCATAATAACCTAGTACGCATTGGTTCATGTTTCTTAAGACGTTCAAGCAAGTTACCGTATAGGAGGTTAGCCAGTTTTCTTAAGCCTAACATCGATAAACAATCATCCAATACAATTAATAACACACCAACAACCAATAATCAATAGTTAGGTTTCATTAGATCTAAGCAAACACAAGATAAATCTAGCCTAGCATGTTAATTGAAAGACAAGCATAAGATATAATTAACCAACACATAGACATATTGATTAATTTGAAGGGAGACTTATCTTTAATTGAACATGGAAGAATCAAGGGTGAAAAACCCTTGAAAAAGCTGATAAAATCGTCTAGGGTTTGTTCCCAAAAAGTTGCACACTAATGAATGAAATATAGAAAAGTATATATAGAAAATACACTCTGACGGCGTCAGGTTATAGGCTCTGACGCCGTCAGCTCGCCGCCATTAGGGTTCTCGGATCACCTAGATCCATCTCTGACGCCGTCACTTGTAAATCTGCTCTGGGCCGTCTCTCTTTAACTTAACACCTGACGGCCTAGGATCCATAACACCTGACGCCGTCAGGTGTTATTTTCACATTTTCTTCTTAGGGCGTCACGTATAGTCAGAATCAACTCCTTTGTCTTGGTTGGCTGACGGCGTCACCTTGTGACTCTGACGCCGTCAGGAAGGATTTCCAGCATTCTTTTGAGACTTTGTCATTTTCTTCACTTTATGCTCCAAAAACGTCCAAAATGAGGTGTTTTCCAGAATTCGTCTCAAAAGTGCCTAAAATGACAAAAGGAACGATTTAAGGCAATATTTGATCATATTAACACGAATTAGGGCTTAAATGACCCCCTAAAATGGGTACACTTTTCACCTCATCATCTCTCTTCTCTTATTGTTTAATTCTCCACCATGTTCGATTCTTTACCATCTCATCCCCATGATCCAAGGACCATAGAGGATTTCTATTATCCGACATTCATCGGTAGAGGAGGACCGATCACTCCAACAAACGATTTTGTTTTAAAAGATCATATGATTGAATTTATTCAACAAATTTGCCAATTTCATGGATTTGAAGATGAAGATGCTAATCATCATTTAGACAAATTTCAATCGGTCACTCAATTCTTCAAACAAAATGGAGTTTTTATAGACAATATCCGTTTGAATCTCTTTCCCTTCTCGTTAACCCATGAAGCCGAATATTGGTTATACACTCTTAAGAACCACTCAATTCATACTTGGGACGAGATGTGCCTCAATTTTTTTTTTCAAAATACTATCCATACTCAAAAATGATGCAATTTAGAAGAGATATTCTAAATTTCCAGCAATTGCACAGAGAATCAGTATTTGAAGCTTGGGAGAGATTAAAATACTTGTTGCAGAGATGTCCGGATCATAGAATTTTGCTCCTTGCTCAAATCTTAACCTTCTATCATGGCATAAATATGATCGATCGAGACAAAATCATGTTGGCTACTGGAGCCAATCTCATGCGAAAGACTCCACAAGAAGCTTATGATTTGATCGAGAATATGACACAACATCACTATCGGTGGGATACTGGAGTCCATTATGACTCTACCACTATTTTGAGTGATCATTATTCCGATTACATTCCCACTGAGATTGCACAAATTGAGGTCCTTGGCAATCACAAAAGTTATATTAATCAATGTTGCCAGCAAGGACCAGGTTATGCTAGCACTATTCACTTTTCATACTCCGATGAAAGTGATGAGGGTGAACCTTCAGAAGTTCAGACGTCGATTCTTCCTTTGAGTGGCAATCTCACTCCCTCTTCTGATTCTATGGTCGAGTCTCTCTCCCCACTTCCTACTCCCCTCAGGGATAATGACTTTCATTTGGAAGAGATCGATACCCTTCTTTCTCATTCTGATGATTCTTTACCCGAATATGAGAGCTTTACTTTTGACACCGATGAGGAGATTAGTGGTAATCCCACTTCTCACCCCGATTGTTCTCTCGCGGCTTATGAAGCCTTTTGCTTTGATATCGATCATACGGAAGAGACGAGTCATGGCAGTACCACTTCTCATGTAACACCCCAACCCGATAAGGGTAGAAGCACTACACTATGGTGACATATCAAAGCAAACACAAGCATACATCCTAAGTAATATAAATGAATCTCAAAGGTTACAAAGGAAAAATGTAAAACACTTCTAAGCATCTCTAATCCAGAATTGTTGTCAAAGTGTAGTCTTCTAAGTCCAGAGTACTCTCCACCTATAACCCAGCTTCTTACTAAAACCTGCCGCAAGAAAAGGAAATNGTACCACTTCTCATGTAACACCCCAACCCGATAAGGGTAGAAGCACTACACTATGGTGACATATCAAAGCAAACACAAGCATACATCCTAAGTAATATAAATGAATCTCAAAGGTTACAAAGGAAAAATGTAAAACACTTCTAAGCATCTCTAATCCAGAATTGTTGTCAAAGTGTAGTCTTCTAAGTCCAGAGTACTCTCCACCTATAACCCAGCTTCTTACTAAAACCTGCCGCAAGAAAAGGAAATGCGCTGAGCTACGAGAGCTCAGTGAACAGATATAATTGTAACAAGCAGTAATAATGAGATAGTGAAGTAGAGGAAACAATGCAAAGTATAATATGAGTTAGGGAACAAGTAAATGTTGTGGCAAAGGAATTCGGCCCAAAAGAGACAAATAAACGTGTGATTTGTCTTGCGTAGTAGCTTTTGTATTTTTAAGTTAGGTAATTAACTAGTTAAGTTATAGTGTAAAGTTTTAGTAATCTTATTAATGATTTAGGATATTAGTAACTTAGGTTTTAGATTCATAAAGTTCTTATTGATTCAAAGTTAGAGGGGTAAAATAGGAATTTTACAAGTTTGAGATTTTAGGGTTTTACATCTCATGCTTATATCTCTCTTCCCGAGTATGATTTGTTTCATTTTGAGGAGTTCTCCGGTGAAATCTCTCGTATCATATCTCCTCCGGAGTATGATTATTTCCATTTTGATCTTGAGAAAGATTTTAGTCTAGGGGGAGACGTATTTATTGATGACAGCACCCCGCCTCTCCCTCCCAAGGTTTTTGTTGAAAATGAACAAAAGAGCTTTAATGTTGATATACAAATTAAGGAAAATGAAAAATTTGCTTTTGAAAATGAAGAATTAATCTTAATTGTGATAAAAATCTTTCTTCCCTTCTTCACATACGATGTGACTTCTCCTCTCCTCCACTCCATCGGGAGTGAGGATGTTATCTTTGACCCCGACATCACCGCTTCTATCTTCTATTTGCCGTGGGTATCTCGTCGGAGTGGAACTTTCTTATGCTTCAATGTTTATCCAAACCTCTTGAACGAAAGTCCGATTGAGATCATCTTTTCCACTTGCTCCCCCGAGGATAACTAAATTCGGGGTGAGTCAAGCTATACGACTCGATAATAAATAAACGCTTCGTGGGAGGCACCCCATGCTTATCCTTTTATTTTCTTTTTATTTACTAATAAGTGTGACGTGAGGAAGGCCACCTCTTCCATTTCTCGTGTTTCGTTGTTGTTTGTGTATGTCAAGGATTTGCCCCAATTTATGAAGACTCTCGTGCTCATGGTTTTGTCTTTACTCCACTCGAGTATCATTCATCGTCGCTCTTACGGGAAATCCAATATATCCTATATCTTATCGACTAACGTTTATCTTTTGGCATACTTAATAAACGGCCTTAGATTTTACGTAGGATTACCTTTACCCTTTGAAACATTGAGGACAATGTTTAACTTTAGTCTGGGAGGGTGAATCTTCGATTCGATTTGACCTTGCACTTTCACTTAACCGTTTACTTACGCAAGTTTTTCCTCAAAATTTGAAGAAATTGAAAAAATTAAAAAAATTTGAAAAAAAGATGAGAAAAAGTCCAAAAAAATGTGAAAATTTTGAAAAATTGTGCAAAAATATAATAAGTTTTGACACCTTGTTGACTTTCCGCTGGTAAGAGTAAGAATATAATTTTGACTTGACCGGGCGTGTTGAGCCCTAGCTTGTCCCCTTAACCTATATAATCGTTAAGCTTTCGTTAGTCTTTTACACAAGGAGCTATAAAATGCGAATTCTTTTCAAGAGTTTGCAAGTTCCCGTATTTGACTTTGTATATGCGTAGCTTGATTATTGGCTAAGCATTCGCGGATCTCATTATTTTTTATTTTAAATTTGCGAAGAACGAGAAATGATAGAGTTTATTTAGAAGTTAGATGCTAAGCGTAGAGTAGTTGGTTCTCTTTAGAGCTCATCGAAGGTACTTGTGGCTTTTTGCTCCCACAAAATTGTCTCACCATAAAAATAAAGAATAATTAAAGGTGTTTAGGTTTTGGCGAAATTTAGTTTTTTATCTTCTTAAGAGAATCCTTGCTTTAAAAATTGGGTACACATCAAGGTCACGTATTAAATAAGTTTAAATAGTTAAGTTTGAGCTGCGGTTCGAGATCGGTGATGAGACGAAAAGTGTTACGCTTTTAGGGGTCATTTAAGCCCTTATTCGTATAAATGTGATCAAATATTGCCCTAAATCGTTCCTTTTGTCATTTTAGGTACTTTTGAGAAGAATTCTGGAAAACATGCATATTTGGACGTTTTTGGAGCATTAAAGTGAAGAAAATGACAAAGTCTCAAAAGAAGGTTAAACCCATTCACATCACATAACTCACGGTTTTGAACGACTTAGATCAGTTCAACCCTCGTTGGGACTACGACCCGAGGTTCTTAAGCTTCACCGCTTGGTCCGCCTCGATCAATGTGCTTCTTCAAGTGTTGCCTTTGCTACTAAACATGTTGTTCTTCAAATCAATACTATACACATCATTGGTCTTGGTGCTCTCAGTGTTACCAAGTGATCATCTACAAACTTAAACTCAGGAGAGAGAATGAGACATTCTGTGTCAGTGAATAACACAGGGTGCTTCTTGTCACAAATCTGAGATACTGACAAAAGATTAAACTTATGCTCCTTTACATAACGAACATTCTCAAAATCAATACATCCTGTCTTGATGGTTCCTTTGCCAGTAATTCTTCCTCCTTCAGGATCATCTCCAAAAGCAACTTTTCCTCCTTAATATGTCTTAAAATCTGACAGTAGCTCCTTGTCTCCTGTCATGCTTCCAGAGCAACCACTATCAACAATTAAATGATCTTTAAGCTCCTCTTCTGGGTTGCCCTGCACAATAATGAGAAAGTTAGTTTCTTTTAGGAACCCAAGCCATTACTGACTTGTGTTCCCCTAGTGGAGAGACATACTTAAATTCTTTAAGTATGTAATCTCCACTGTTTTTGAAGACATGATCAATTACTTTCTTTTGTTCTGTGTTTTCAACATAACTTTCTTTTACAACAAGATTTTTCTTTTCACCCACACATTCTGAAAGTACTGTTTTTCCCCCAGCAGCACTTTCTTTCTTAACCCACATGGTTTTAACACTTTGTTTTGAGCTCTGTGGTTTAGGTACTCTATCTGAGGTGTAAGGCATTCTAGATTGAGTGTAATTGGATCTCCTTGGTCTTACATTAGTAGTACCTTGACTGGGTGAAAACTTCCTAACAGTACTTTGTGAAGATACTGTTTTGGGCTAGCCAGTACTTTAAAAAGTGTTGCCTTGAGGTACTGGTGGTTTGGTAAAAGGTCTTTTCTGATGAGGGTACTAATAGTCTTTTGTGAAATTACTATGGTTGACCCTACTTGAATAGTTCCAAACTGGCTTAGTCCCTTTTGGCCTATGGTTAGCAGATTTGGTCTTTGGATATTGACTTAAATATTCTGAGTGAAAGTTACAATCTTTAATCAAGTGAGTAGGACTATAACAAACAAAACAGAATTTTTGATTCATCATCCCAAATCCTGTACTTTGAGTTCTATGGCCAAAACTATCATGACTTCTAGATGAATGATTAAAAGGTTTTCTAAAGTTAGCAGTATTTTGAAAAGAGTTTCTTGAAGGTACTGCTGAATGACTAGCAGTAGTTTGAGAAAAGTTTGAATGTACTGCTTGTTTTGAAAAGACTTTATGAAACCTTTTATCATTGTTTCCAAATCCTGAATCCCTAACATTCCTTTTATTGTTATCATCCTCAGGATTCTCATGGCGAGGTTTAATTATCTCAACTTTTTCTTCAGATGGACTTGAATTAGATTGACTTTTAAGCTTTTTCCTAAACTCTAGATTATCTACTCCAAAACAAGAGACATCTGTCCTAGGTGGCTGAAAACTTCCAGTGGCATGAGGAACTGCATGATACCCCTCATCTTTCTTATACTCAGGAGGTGTTGGACTAGTGGGTTCCTCATTACTAGATGTGTTTTCTTCTGAGCAAGTTTCAAATTCACTAGTTGAGATCTCTTCTGAACTACCTTGTTCCTTATCACTAGCTGAGTTTTCTTCTGAACTACTGTATTCCATACCAAAACCTAGTCCAGTTTTAATATGTGATCTTCTTTGTTTTTCAACAAAACTAACATGTGACAGACCAGATTCTTTCCAACTAGCAAACTTTTCTAACAACTCATCTCTTTCTTTAGTCACTTTTTCTAACTCAGACACCTTACATCCTAACTTCCATTCACTCAATTTTAATTGATAGTCTTGTTGCTGATATTTTTCTGCCCAAGCCAGTTCATTATTTTCATGAGTGATTATTTTGGCTTCCATTGACTCTAAAGTCAATTGATAGCCAGCTATCTCACCCCTAGCCCTCCTAAAGTTATCTCTTTCAGTCACATAATCATTAAGCAACTTTTGATAAAGAGTGTTACACTTAGAACATACCTCAGGAGTAGTGGGTGAACTTGGTGAAGTGGCTACCATAGCAAGCAGAATAGGTTCATCGTCACTTTCCATGCTCCAATCAAAGCTTCCAAGACCATCTCTTATTTCCAAAGCAACAAATCCTGGTTCTTCATCAAAGGCTGTGCTCCAGTCTTCCAACTGGTTCATCATCAAATTCAGCACTCCAGTCAACCTCTGACAGATTTTCTTGAGCTACCAATGCTTTTGGTTTAGTTTCAGTAATAGGAACCTCCCTGATTTCAACCTTGGGTTTCTCAATCATCTTATTTGCTTGATATTTAGCAAACTTGCATTCCCTTGCAAAGTGTCCAGGCCTTTGACAATTAAAGCATTCAATTTTAGACTTATCAAATGCTATACCCTGTTTGGCTTTGAAGTCAATACCTCTTCCTGTTTTCTTCATGAACTTCTTGATCGTTGTAGTTATCATGGCAACTTGCCATCTTATGTCAATCTCTTCTAGATCATCTTTTTCAATTTCAACAAATCTTCTTCATAAGTAACAGGTAAAGTGGCTTGTTGAGCAAAGAAGGAACATACAACATCATCAAAATTCATGATGTTTGAAGGTGAAGAAGTGGTAGTGGTCATGGTTGTGCAAACATGCTGTTTTTCACCAACAGTACTTTGAACAGGATAAGCAGTACTTTTAGTGGAAGTACTGCTTCTGTTTTCAGAAGACATAAAAGCAATGTTGTGTGATTTTGAACTTATTTGACCATTCATCTCATGCTCATACACCTTTAAGTTGTTGTAGAGATCATCAAAGTCCATACAATCCAAACCAGGTTGTCCTCTGATCATAGTAGCAACCGCATGCCATACAGATGGCAAACTCCTTAAGAACTTCAGGTTAGCATCTTCAACTGTTACCTCTGCTCCATATAGCTCTAGCATACTAAGGAGATTTTGAAATCTATCATAGGCAGCATCAAGACCTTCTCTTTCACCAACAGTGAATGTTTCAAATTGTTGCTTCAACAAGCTTCTATGCATCTTCTTGGAAGCATCATTTCCTCCAAACCTTGTCTTGATAGCAGCCCATAATTGTTTTGCATCTTTAGCATCATGAAACTTGAGTAGGTGACCATCAGGAATAGCAGACAACAGTATGTTGAGAGCCTTATCTTGATTTCTTTTTGTAGCTGCTGGCACTTGTGGTTGAGTTGGTTTAGGTTGTCCTGGAACTGTTTCAGGTTCTTCAATGACCATATTACCATTAACAATTACATCCCGTAGAGCATAGTCTATAATAGCAATGTACTGCCTCATCTTCATGCTCAAGAGACCATATTCTCCCTTCTTGATGATAGGAATTCTGAGTGAGGTGATGGATGGGAGTGGTGCAGCTTCAGTCGTCATCTTTAGGGTTTGTTAAATCGGTTTTCAAGGTTTTCTTCTTAATCAGAGTTTCCACACAAGCTTTGATACCACTTGTTGGATCGATATACTCTGACCAAACTAACTATGTAGCTTGTAAGGGTTTAATAATCTTGGATAAATCCTAAACTATTAACAATGAAACACTGAATAACTCTGTTAAGTATGTGGAATCTACTTTAACAAAGCTAAGAAGAATTATCAAAGAACTTTGATTATATTGAAACTTTGAACCTGCTTACGTAAACAGATTCACTAACAATCCCTAAATATCTCTAATATCGTATTCTTATATTCGTCTTCTCTAATGCCAACCTAGGGATCCTTTTATAGGCATAAGGAAAACCCTAGTCGGTTTACAATACTTGAACGACAAGTAAACTAACTCTAATCTAAGGAACATTCTAGAATTACATTGTAGTCCTTAAATGTTTTACATTGTAGTCCTTATAGCATAGCAGTACTTTAATAAATAGTACGTTGACTTTCTTCAGCAGCACTTTGACTTTTATGAGAAGCAGTACTTTGATCTTCCAGCAGTACTTTGTCTTTATAACCCAACAATCCAACAGTGAGATACATTCCCAATACGTTCCTTTGCACTTCCGCCATTGCATTCGTCCTCATATGGATTACATGATGCCCAAAATGATATGCCGTCATCATGGTGTATCCTAACTTTTTCGCACCAATGCCTCTTACCACTTTGCTCATCTTTTACTTCATTGTTCGAGAAATAGTCGTCATGGTGAACTTGATTAATCTCCTCCCAAATTTCCATTTTCCTATTCCTATCAACTCGTCCATAGACGATTAATACCCATTGGTCGAAAGATATCGTTCCCCTCCATTTCAAATTTTTTCTAAATTGATCAAGAGTTGAACTCCATAAATGCTTGTTCCCTCGTAGTCTTTCTTCATCACCTCCCCCGTCGCATAACTCCATGTTGGGGTTGCATGATGGCCAAAGATCGTAGGAGTTCCGATTATCTACCGGAATGGCAACACACAAGTGGTATTTCTTTTCAGGTGTGATAGAAAAGTTGGGTTGGCCATTACCTTGTTTATTGGTTGGAGGAGTCATCACAACTTTTAGCTCTTCGTTGTGGGCGGCATTTCCTTTCGTGAAAAGTGTTTCCTCCTTAGGACATAAATTCCTTGCTTCGTGCATTGATATCATATTGCGAGATGCCACAATCATGCAAACCTTGGCTTGTTCATTCTGTTTCTTGGCATTATTTGTCAAGAGTTTTATCTTTGTTCCAAGGCTTTTGATGACTTCATCATGGCTCATAAGGCTTTTGTTAGTTGCCTCTTGGAAATTCTTCAGCCATTGATCTTGCTCTTCCTGCTTTTTTCTTGATTCTTCGAGGTACTTATTTATGGTATCCTCGAGGCTTGATCTTCTTTCCCCATAAGGTTGCCGATTTTATCCAAATGGCCTTGTACGATAACCGTTACCTTGGAACGGTCGACCTTCCCCATATTTTACTTGCTCCGTTTTCCCATTGCCCTCGTTCAAAGGGCAATCTTTAGACAAATGGGGTCCTTCACAAATCTCGCAACCAACTTGAATAGCGTGAACATTCTCTTTTAGCTTCTTCATATCACGCCCCAAGCTTTCGAGTTTGTTGGTGATTAAGGTAATTCCATCTGGGTTTCCAGCAATGCTCCTACTACTTTCACCTTCGTGACACTTTTGAGAGTGGTCCGCCTTATCCTCAATAGCCTTTAAGGCTTGAGCAGGGGTCATCTCAGGGATTGGTCTCTGAGAGTTTAGCATTTGGCGGGTTGAGATGTTGATCCCTTTGTAAAAAATGTTGACCATTTGTTGCTTGTTGAGATCATGAGTAGAGCACTAGTACAAAAGATCATTGTACCTATCCCAATCTTGGTACAATGTTTCATCTCCGTCTTGCTTGAAGTTGTGAATGTCTTCAAGCTGTTTTGCCGTCCTTGAAAGAGGGCAATATCTTTGGATGAAATGCTTTTTCAGAAGAGTCCAAGTGTTCACCGTCCCTGCTAGTAATCTATCGATCCATCTCTTAGCTGCTCCGGTCAGTGTCATCGGGAATACTCTGAGCATTATCGCATCATGAAATACTCCCGTAATGTTGAACAAACTAACAATGTAGAGAACATTGTCAATGTACTCATAAGCATTTTCCATCTTGTTTCCTGAAAATGGGTCTTTCCGCAGTTCCTTTATGAATTGGTTTTGATTTCGAACTGACCGTCATCCCCAATAGCCGGCCTAACCAAAGCAGGCCCTTGCTCTTCTTGTGTAAGAGCCAACTATTCTTCAAGTGTGAGGTTGTCAATGTCAATTTCTGCCATGGTACCTGAAACTTGAAAACAACCGTGAGTATTGAAAAGAAAATAAAACAAAAATTAAAAATTTAAATAAAATCCTAATAGCTCCCCGGCAGCGGCGCTAAAAACTTGATGCAGGTTTTACCGACCAGGTTTAATATTTATAATAGTCTCGTTTACCTAAGATCTACCTAGTGCACTAACGGGCAGTGTACCCGGTCGTGTGAGGTATAGCTAGTTGGTAAAGCCGAGGTCGTCCCAAGAGCTAAGTGTATGGAAATTATCTAAGTTTCGTGTCACGTTTAAAAAGGGGGTTTTATGGTTAAAAGATTAATTACACTAATAAAAGTAAATAACAAGACACGTTAATAAAATGGAAGAGAATCAATAGAGAGAAATAGTGCTAACCTAATTACTACTCTTGTTATTATTCTGATTAGTTTTCTATAAATGCATCCTATCATATCGTCTGGGGATTTAATTCATTTCGGATCAGAGGGTTAAATCATGTACGTCTATCTTACACCTTCTCCTATCCGAAACTATTTTAAAGCCTTGGGTTCATCGGTACGAAGATGTAAGAGTCATTAAGTGCCTCTACTAACATGGACAAGTCTAACGGATGCGGCATGGTCAGATCTTACACCCCTCTAACTCCGTTAAGCGTATAGCATTGGTAGGTGGTCCTAGGGTTAATTCGCACATGTATGGTGATATTGCTATCACCAAGTCACATCCCTAGCGGCTTGCTTCCTAGGGTTAATTCCATAAGCCTCTAAGGAACAACCAACGCTAAACACTACGGGAACTAGAGTGTCCCAAGACTCGCCATGAAATTATTCAAACAATAGACAATAGATGCATAGAAAACTAAATCAAAACAATAACAATTTTATAACTAGGCTAACACCAAGAGGTGTTTAGCCACTCATATTCATAGTTGCAGTAAAACAAAATTGTATTATTACAAATGTAAACATGAATCGAATACAAAACAAGGGAATGAATAAACTTTTGATTGGTGTGTGAATCCTCCCTTGGAAATGACTTCTATAAGGCTAGAACTTCGTTCCTCCTACTCCCTGAGTTTCTCCCAACTTTTGTGTGGAGAAAAGTGAATGAATAAACTCGGAATTAGGGCTGGTATTTATAGGCCCGACTTTGTTACGGCATAGCTGATTGAGTTGCTACGCCGTAACCTTTGTAAATTTGTATTACGCCATAGCTTGATCAAGTGCTACGGGCGTAATGTCTTGATAAGATGGTTTCTACGGCGTAGTTGCGAGGGTAGCTACGCCGTAACTTCTTGCTTGGCCTCGTTAGTTCTTCTCTGCCTCAATTGGGGCCTACGTCGTAGCTGGAGAGTTGCTTACTCCGTAGTGCCCTTTAGTGGACATCTACGCCATAACCAATGGATGGGCTACGTCGTAGTCTTCATAATCCTTGCTTACGGCGTAGGTAGATGAACTTCTACTCCGTAATCTTCATAAAGCCTTGCGACGGCGTAGGTAGATGAACCTCTATGCCGTAGTGAGTGCAGAATCCATAATTTCCACATATTTGCTCTTAAGTCCTTCCATTTCCGCGTATGTTCGTTCTTTTACTCATCTTTACCTTGAAACCAAAATAGGAAGAAATAAGAGTATATATTCTTCATACAAATAGAAAAGATGAGCATTTTAGGGGGAAATTAACACATAAATCATGGGTAATTTGACGTCATCAGGACCTCCCTTTTAACTATGGAATAAATATATCATTCTTTTCAAACTCGTCACCCTTTTGTGAAACATTCTATCCATTGAAAAATGTTTTGTAACTCTGAATATTTGAGTTTTCATTGAATGATATAAAACCTATTTTTTGAATTGTTTTCTATAAGTATGACTGTGATTCTATGATGTAATTACCCTGAATTAGACTTCCGCTGCTTAACAAATTTTCGGGGTGTTACAGATTAGTACTAGAGCCATGGTTGTAGAGAACCAAATGATAAATTTTAGACTATACATGCAAGCATCTCAGTACTATCATGCGCAAAACCCTGAGACTATACCCACACAACGCGTCTTACCAACGTCACCCACACCGTTGTCATCACCATCCGTCCCTTTACTCCCACACTCACTTATTCACACACCATCGTCGGAGATGGCCGTCACCCCCGGAGAGGTAGGATGTTGGAGGACGTACCTAGTACTTTTGGAGTCGGTCAGTGTTCGAGAGGAACTCAGACAGAGACAGAAGATGACATAGTATGGAGGGACGTACCTACTATAGAGAGCCCAGAATACGTGCCTCTCTTATCATCGTTCGAGCCTACAGACACTCCACATCAAGAGGCACCATCGGAGAGTACCGAGACAGACATCTTTACTTGGATACGGACCCAGTTGAGCTCACTAGCTAGAGTAGTAGAGCTTCTCTCCAATTACCTTGATGAGCTACCACCAGGTCGTTTTGATTCTTACAACCGAGACCTCAGCATATTATACAGGAGAATGTCTATCAGAAGATGGGAGATCTCCGATTTGAGCTTCAGAGTTGATGAGATTGAGCACGCTCAGGGTGCAGCCCAGAAGACAGCACAAGGATTACATGATAGAATAGGGAATGTTGAAGGAGCCCTACAAGTAACTAGAGACACAGTAAGGATTCAAAGTCAAAGAATTGCCGCCTTAGAGGCCATGTTGGGTGCTCAATTAAGTCTGCACCAGGAGTACTAGAGACGTCTTGCAAATATGGAGGATACTCACTCAGAGAGATAGAGGAGTAGAAACCTTAACTGAGATGATCAGGATTGTTCGAGAGTTAGAGCGTAGATCAGGAGGCGCATCTGGAGCTTCATAGATCTATGACATATCACTGCATGCATAGGCATCTTAACTTGCCCTACGCGGCATTAATAATTATGTATTGTATTGTTTTGGAACAATGTAACAATTATTAAAACCTTGTGTTGGTTATGATTGTACTGTATTGATATTGATTTATGTTGCTTTAGTTGTTTGATCTTATGTTGTACTCGTGTGAACCAACATATTGAGATTCATTATAAATTCCATGTGTGTTGTTACATTTCGTGATGATTATTTATGAATGATATGGTTTATGCCGATGTATGTATTCATGGNTTATGATTGTACTGTATTGATATTGATTTATGTTGCTTTAGTTGTTTGATCTTATGTTGTACTCGTGTGAACCAACATATTGAGATTCATTATAAATTCCATGTGTGTTGTTACATTTCGTGATGATTATTTATGAATGATATGGTTTATGCCGATGTATGTATTCATGGCGTGATTGTGATGTATTTGTGATGATCTCGACTATTATGAGCTTGGTTATATTATTTCCTTTGGTTGTGATGAGATCGATGTTCGAAGTTTAACTTACGCACTTGCGATTTTATAGAGTTATGGCTCCTAGGAAGACTGCACCTGCTGCCACACCTGCTCCCGCCATGACTCAAGCTGCTATCAGGAAGTTGATTGCCGACGGTGTTGCTACAGCATTGGAGCAGCAGGCAAGATCAAGTAGCGAGGTTCGACCTATTGCAGAAAGCGAGACTTCTACAACTCGCAAATGTAGCTTCAAGGACTTCATGGCTTGTAAGCCCACTTACTTTAAGGGAACTGAAGGAGCAACGGAACTTGCTCGTTTGTTTGAAAGAACCGAGACTATGTTTGTTAGGAGCGGTTGTGCCGCTGAGAACAAAGTCTCGTTTGCTACTGGAACTTTGTTGGAAGATCCTTTATCATGGTGGAACGCGACTGCTCAGAAAATAGGCATAGAGGAAGCCTATCAAATCACCTGGACCGACTTTAAGGAGAAGATGTTGAAAAAGTATTGTCCAAGGGGAGAGATTAAGAAACTAGAGGATGAGTTTCACATTTTGGTCGTGAAAGGAAATGACCTTACGGCATATGACAGAAGGTTTCAGGAGCTTGCTTTGCTATGCCCTTCTAAAGTGTCGGATTTGGAGAAATTACTGGAGAAGTATATCGAAGGTTTGCCAAGGAGCATTGAGGGAAATGTCACCTCGTCAAAGCTACAATCCTTGGAAGAAGCAATGTCTATTGCCTAAAGGTTGCTAGACAGGGAGATTAAGCGTAACTCTGCTCAAGGAAGCAACGATCACAAAACGAAGTTTGATGATCGTAGGGCAACTAGCAACAACAACCGCAATGGTAACCGAAACAACAACAACCGTAACTATCACTTAGAAAGGAATGACCACCACAACCGAAAGAACCGTCGACAAGAAGCCGCCAAGGCTTATGTCGCTGCACCAACCAGAACCTCTGAATACGCCGGACAAGGCCCACTATGCAACAAGTGTAAGATGCACCACAATGGACCGTGCTATGCTAAGCGTGGACGATGCTTAAGGACCGGTCATAAGACTCAGGATTGCAAAGCCACAGGAGCAAATTTGCAGCCCGTAATGGTAATATGCCATGCTTGTGGAGAGAAGGGGCATTATAGGAGTAACTTTCCAAACAAAGACAACACTGCATGTGCTAGAGCATACGCGCTGGGAGATGGAAACACACAACATGATCCGAACATAGTCACGGGTACGTTGCTTCTAAACAATCACCTTGTTAAAGTCTTATTTGATTCTGAAGCCGACCAAAGTTTCGTATCTACTTCTGTTTCACCCCTACTTAACATTATCCCAACCAAACTAAACAGCTCATACGAAATAGAACTAGCCGATGGAGAGCTAGTAAGCACTAACACTGTAATCAAGGGTTGCACCCTACGCCTACTTAAAGAACCCTTCGCCATAGACCTCATGCCAATTAGACTTGGTAGTTTTGACTTTGTCATAGGAATGGATTGGTTATCCAAGAACCACGATAGAATCATATGTGACGAGAAGGTCGTTCACATTCCACTCGGAGATGAAACCTTAATCATCCGCGGTGAGCGGAGTAAAACACGACTAAGCATTGTCTCTTGCATTAAAGTTGTGAAGTACATCAAACGAGGATGTCAAGCCTTCTTGGCTCAAGTCACCGAGAAGAAGACGGAAGAGAAACGACTTGAGAATGTGCCTGTAGTCAGAGACTTTCCTGAATTATTTCCCGAGGATTTTCCTGGTATACTGATGAGTGGTTTTGCGACCTACGCAGTAGGTTTTACCTCTCAAGGGATCTTGAGAAGCTTGCAATCCCCACCAGGCAGTGTACCTGACCGATGTAGTATAGTGAAGTGGCAAGTACTGGGGGATTGATCGTTCTCTCGGGGAATAGTGTCGTTAGGATTGAAAACTACTCTAGTTAGGTCTAAGGGTGAGGGATGATTCTTTTTATATTGTTATATTTTATGGAAAGCAAGTAAAAATCTTGGCTATTTGGAAGAGTGGGCGGAATTAGTTGCTAGTCAACTAACACAAATATCTACAAATGCAATTAAAATAAATAACAAGAAAATAAAAGTGGTTGTGAAACTAATATGGAGAAAAGTGTGTTTACTTAGATTTAATTACTCCCTAGCTATCTTTTACTGGTTAATTAGTTTGTTACAATTGTGTGGATGACGGTTTGTATTCCTTAATACCATTCGTAGGGCCGTGTACGATCTTCCCTAACTCTATAAGCGCAAACTTCATTCTATAGTGACACGTTTAGTATCCAAACTATGAAATCACTAGTAATGACTCATGCATTAAATACAAACAAATAATCGTAGTACACATCTGATTCATGTTTCTTAAGACGTTCAAGCAAGTCACCAATTGGAAGTTAGCCAGTTTTCTTAAGCCTAACATCGACATCACCCGCCCACAACAATTAATAACAAACCAACAACAAGTAATCAATAGCTAGGTTTCATTAGATCTAAGCAAACATAAGAGAAACCTAGCCTAGCATGTTAATTGAAAGACAAGCATAAGATATAATCACACAACACATAGACATATTGAATGATTTGATGGAAGACTTATCTTTAATTAATCATGGATGAATCAAGGGTGAAAAGCCCTTGAAAAAGGCAGAAAATTCGACCTAGGGTTTATCCCTAAAGTTACACACTTAATGAAGAAAAAATCCTAAAATATATATAGAAAGGCCTCAGGTTATAATTTCTGACACCGTCAACCCGCCGTGTCTAGGGTTGTCGGATCACCTAGATCCACTTTTGACGCCGTCAGCCTATAAAACCTTCTGGGCCGTCTCACTTTAACTTAACACCTGACGGCCTAGGACTTGTAAAACCTGACGCCGTTAGGTGTAAATTTGTAGAATTCTTCCTTGGTCGTCTAGTAGAGTCTGAATCCACTCCTTTTATCTTTAGGTGACGGCGTCAGCATCCAAAGCCTAACGCCGTCAGGTAGGAATTCCAGCATGAATTGAGACTGTCGTTTTCTTCACTTTTATGCTCCACAAACGTCCAAAATGCAATGTTTTCCACAATTCCTCCTGAAAGTACCTAAAATGACAAAAGGAACGACTTAAGGCAATATTTGATCATAAAATAACGATTTAGGGATTAAATGACCCCCTAAAAGCGTAACACTTTTCGCCTCATCAAATACCCTTACACTTGAGATTTGCCCATCCTCAAGCAAATGCACTTTTATTCCAATCAAAATATGAGCTAGGGGTCATTCAATATTAATATAAAAGTAATTACAACAAATAGTTATTCCACCCTAGTCATAAAAAGCATGAAAATCATACACTAGCCCTTTAGCAAATAGATTACCATAGGCTTGGGAAAGGATCAAAAACCTCCTCCACTAGGCGTAAGCACCTAAGATAAACTATCAAAGAGGGCTTTTCACAGGTTGTAACGCTAGGTGTAGGGATATGATAAACACGGTTTGTTGGAATAAAGGATATTTTTAGTGGTGGCGAGTTAACTATCTTGATCAAATACATGCACAATGTGGCGTTGCTAAGCCAAGACTCGACTCAACTTAAGCTAAAAAGAAAATAACAAAAACATAAATAAACATAAAATGAAACGGCATGGTAGTCCGTATGTTTTTTCTACTTTTCTGTTTCCATTTTTTTTTGTTTTTCTTGTTTTTTAGATTTTTTTTTCATACACTCTTGCCCTACCATCCAAAATAATACATCATAGGGGCCTCGGTTCTCCCCTTACACTTGAACTTTTACATACTTTACAATTAACTATTCTAATGACTCGAATTAAGATAATTGAAAAACTTGGAGTACTTTAAAATATTAACGCACATATGCGGGTAATAATTGATGTTCCTCCCCATTACTCCATTACATTAGTACTTTACCCATGAGTCCCAATCGTCCCGAAACAATATGTACAAGATATGACTCGACTTAGCAACCATGTAATCAATAAGACAATTAACTAAGGGTTAAAACAAATGTTGTCACAATAATGCACTAAAGGTGAGTGCATACAAGGTAGGCTAAGGCGATTTGGGTGTACATTTGGACTGGATGGTAAACAAATTCTTCCTTTAAGTAAAATGCTTAAAGTTAGAAATGAAAAGATAGGCTCTGAGGGGTGTACTAGGGGTATCGTGTACTAAAAATGAGTACATCGCTAAGGTGTGGGAAAATTACTTGACCAATGAAGTCAATGTAATTATATTACAGGTTTAAAATAAGGGTTTATCCTAATGCTTCTTATCATGTAGTAGATCTAACTACACGAATGTAGTCTCACTTGTAGATTTGGGATGGTCACTAACGTGTGATAACCGTGATTTTAGCAGATTAGTTTGACTAATAGTCTCGATCCATTTGACTTTATTTGGTGTGAATTAAGTGTTTTATGTGATATATGTGTGAGATAAGTATGATATAGTTATGATAAGTAGGAATGTGGCACTAAATCCCTTTGCGTGTAAGGTTTTTGTGGGGATTTGAGTGACGTTGAGTTTTGATAAGTTCATTTTGAACACCTTTGTGGTATGGAAATGAGTTGTGTAGTTTTGGTGTTTTGCGGTTTTGTGTAACGAGTCTTCGTTCAAGTATTTGAGCGTTGGTAAGTTACGAGATGGTTGTTTTCATGGGAAATGTTTGTAGAGTGTGTGAAATTCTATTTTTGGAAATTTGCTTTGAAAATGATTATTTTTCCGGTTTGTCGTAAAATTAAGGTTTATCGCGAAAGAAATTAGGTTTCGTTATGGGAGTGCATAAAATATGAAAAGTATAAGGTTTGAGTGTAATAAATAAATTTGATAAAAAATATATATAAAAAAATATATATGTATATAAAATTCGGCCCAATGGGTGTTTTAAGGGAAGAAGGAAACCCAATTGTAGCCCAATTACAATTTTAAGCTAAGGAATCCTAGTCCAACCCAAACAAGCCCAACCCCAACCCATATAACCCCATGAACGACCCAAACCCCTAATTTTCTGCAAATTATGATCGACCAAGAGAGAAAAGAAGGAGGAAAAAATTAGGGTTTTATTGTTGGAGCTAAAATTCTAAGAAGCAAGATTTGTGAATTGTTATTTGCTGGAAGCTGGCAAAGTTGAGGTGAGTTCATAGTCCCTACTTTTTTAATTTGTTTTAAACTTGGGTGGGAATGAGTTGTCTTAAATGGTTTGAGTTACTGTGATTATGTGTGTGATTTAAAAAGGCTTGGACTTATAATGTTATCGTATGAATGCTATGTGTTGAATGTTATGTGATAATGCTGTGTGTTCCAATTGGGGGGGGGGATTATCCAATTGGAGAGTAATACTCCTACTCGTTATTATGTTGTGTGGTTAATATGGGATCCAATTGGGAGGATGCTTATCCTGTTGCTTACACATGCGACCTAATTGATGATATGATTTGGAGCGGGGGTCACGTTCCGGCCCGAATGTTGTGTGATGGAATTGTTGTGAATGCATGTAGCTTGTATGATAACTAATATCATTTGTCCAGCTATGTTTTATAATCACAGTGAACTGGTTGCCTTGAATGTGAATGTGTGTCTTAAACCTATGAATCTCACCAACATTATGTTGACGTTTTAAGCATCATTTTCAGGTGAGCATTCTAAGGCTAAAGCTGAGAGCAGCAATTAGACGAGACTTAGTTGCATTCGAAGACTTTATTTTATGTTGAATTTGACTTTATTTGGATTTGGTTGTAATACGTTGATGTTTATCATTTGGTACTTTCATATCTATCGAAGATACCTTTTGGATTTTGTTTTGGTTATTTATTTTGGGGTATTGTTACAATACTTTGTGTTTGTACTATGCTCTATTTTATGTGCATGTAGTATTTGTCTATTTAGACACCAGGTGTTGTGATGATATCCATGATGTTACACACTCGCGTTTCCGCCTTGGCGAGGTGTGACAGATTGGTATCAGAGCCTTGGTTATAGAGAATTAGGTGGTTGAACCTAGACTATAACTTAGGAGTCCCTCATATAGTTGCATTTAGGACCTATGTGTAAGTATAGTATCTTATATGTCTATTTTCTTAATATATGAGAGGTTTATTTGAGTTTTTGGACGTCCGATATTTTTCGATATTTAGTTTTGTATATGTCATTAGTTTTATTATGGCACCTCCTGCACGTAGCAAGTTTCGTTGGACTGCTGTTGTCGCTACGGGTTGCAAGAGAGTTGGTAGGATGAAGCGGGTCAATAGAAGGATCCTAGTTCCTGCTAGCATGCTTCCGTGTGCGATTGAAGAGAAGTTAACCTTAGAGAATGTGGATGGAAAGGAGATAGAAAGGTACGAGACGAGGGTAGCCGATAAGGAAGGCTTCACCATTAAGTACCCTAAAAAGTGTCCCCAATTCCTAGAAGATGGGGGAGTGGTTTGGGCTAGACCCCGAGATGTGCATGCGCTTGTAGATCGTGTGGAGGATGAAAAGAGAAACCTCAATGAGGGCTTTGCTAGTCATCCACTACCACAGTTCGAGGGAAACAAGAATGGATGGATAAGTGAAGAGGAAGAGTATGAGGTGGACTCGGATCTAGAGTCTATGGCGACTAGTAGATTTAATCCCAACTGATTGATAGGGGCAAGTGCTAGGGTAGAGCATGAGCCATTGTGCGACGTCTTATGTTTTGTGTCATGATTTGAAATTCTTATATTGTCTTTTTCGTCTTGAGCCATGTTGGAGCATGATTACTCTTGAGTATTGTATCGATCTTATTCGAGTGATTTAGATTATAGGGTGTACATGATTGTTGGAATTGTTCCAAGAGAGAGATGATTGTTTGCATGAAGTGTTGTCATAGGAGGGAGTACACTTGTGAAAAGGGGCATAGATAATTATGGTGGCCAACATAATTATACATACGTCACAACACAAGTGGACTTGCAAGTATGATAGCATGGATTATGATGTTTATTAGGTGTTATGTGGTATATATGCGTTATCATTAAGATGTGTGGTTTTGGAAGTAAGTATGCGTGTGGAATAAGCCTTATAACTGTGGTCGCGAACATAATTATAAGTATATCACACCTTTAGACTTGTGACCATGATTACATTGATTGATGTTTGTTGTTATATGTTATGGTAGATGTTATGTGATATCATGTTGATGATGGCTGTATGGTTAGAGAAGTGTTCTCTTAACCGTTTGGGCAATGGTTATATGTTGAGGTGTAGGTGGTAAGATTCCATCCTACCTATTGTATGTTGATACCTCAATTATCGGTTGGTACTAATGTGGTGACATTTAAGTTGATTCGTTTGCTAGACTCTTCGTTTGTATACCTAATTCTCTAGATGGCATCCCTATTCGTATCATGATGGTACAGATGCCATATCCTTCCTATTCGGTGTCGTAATTGATATTAGTCATTCGGATTTGTTTTTATTGGGAATTGGTACGTTTCTTTGGTTATTCCATGCATTCATTCCTCGAATGATTGTTATACTATTCTTTGAGTACTATTGGTTCGTCATAAGTTGGTACGGATGTTAATCCCTCATTTACACACCAATTTGGATTTTGTGACATGTTTTGTGATCTGATAGTAACGAGGTTTTCTATGATCTTAATTCGACTGTTGTACGAATGAGTATTTACGTTCTTCGCTTGGTTTGCAATGTATTGGCTTGAGTGTTCACTGGTATGAGTTCGCTTGATGATTATTGTGATTGAAGTAGTTTGTGGTAGAGAGGTAGAAGCTGATAAAGTTATTCGTGGGTGTACTACAATGTTAGAGGGTATTTCTTTCATGGTTGATTTGATACCTTTTTGGACATGGAAGTTTTGATGTGGTGAATGGGATGGATTGGTAATCGAAATCCCTTATGAGTGCGAAGTCAAAAGAACCCAAAGTGGGGGATATTCCTATAGTGTGCGAGTTTTCGGGCGTTTTCCCAGAGGATTTGTCCGGATTGCCACCGATGCGACAGGTGGAGTTTCGTATTGAACTGATACCTGGAGCGGCGCCTGTGGCGAAGGCTCCCTATCGATTGGTAACTACGGAGATTCAGGAGTTGGCTGCACAGTTGAAAGAGCTTCAAGATAAGGGGTTCATTCGACCTAGTCATTCTCCGTGGGGAGCGCCTGTGTTGTTCGTTAAGGAGAAGGATGGTTGTTCAGGATGTGTATTGACTATCGGGAGTTGGACAAGTTAATGGTTAAGAATCGGTATCCTCTTCCTAGAATTGATGATCTCTTTGACCAGCTGCAAAGTTCTCAATTTTTCTCGAAGATAGATCTGCGTTCTGGTTATCATCAGTTAAGAGTGTATGAGGAGGATATTTCGAAGAGAGCTTTTAGGACACGTTATGGGCATTTTGAGTTCACAGCTATGCCATTTGGGTTGACAAATGCACCCACGGTATTCATAGATTTGATGAATCGCGTGTGTAAGCCTTATTTGGATAAGTTCGTGATTGTGTTCATTGACGATATTTTAGTCTATTCTAAGACGAAGGAAGAGCATGGAGAACATTTGAAGTTGATACTTGGTTTGTTGAAGAATGAGAAGTTAAGAGAGGAGAATGGAGAAGAGCAGAGAATGGCTTTTTTCAGTCATTGAAAGGATAGTTTGTTGTAATGCGTCTGTTTTTGGCATTATCTGATGGGACCAGACCTGAATTTCGTGGTGTATTGTGATGAATCAAGGTTTTGGGTTGTAGTTTTTTTTTTTTTTTTTTTTTTTTAAAAATGCAGAGGGGGAAGGTGATACTTATGCTTCATGACAACTCAAGATGCCATTGAGAAGAATGATAGCT